>LUCH01002490.1:34386-65632 GCA_013368495.1 Paragonimus heterotremus
GTCAGAAACAGTGTTCGATGTGGTAGACAACTAGCTGGAATCTTCACTACATGGCCTAGTTATTTAAGTTTGTACAAATGTAAGGACTAAACAAAAGAACTCCTTGGACAACCAGGGCCAAACATCCGCTTCCTAATCTCTTCGTTACTCACTCGCTGGTACCATCCAATACCAGCGATCAAACACAGAAATTGGTGGTCAAATACCTAAATGCGGTTCACGTCTTCTACCCTGAGCAGTTACGTTTCCCTACCGTGAAGCAACATAGTACTTGCTATTGCCGCATATACGCCACTCTTGAGCTTCAGAGGGATACCCTTCTGTTTCCAGTGGTGTCTTAGAATACCACCGTAGCCTTAAAGGTACATGCTTCTATTTCATGTCATAAACAACTGCCGCCACTGATGCAGTTTCTCAGACATACAAACCGGTCAACGACCTCCATAACTTCATTAAACATCAAGCATAGGAAATCACAGCACCCGGAGGCTGCAAAACGCATTCCGTAGCATTTAGCAGGAAGTAAAGTAGACCCTTGCGTTCTTTCTACTGCTTGGAAAGTGTCAAACCGCAACACTTAGTCATCAGCATAATTAAGACCACTCAGCCTCCCACCCGGTAGGTGGTTCGCTCCAACGTCTCGTGACTGTTGCAAACAATCCTGCGTTATATCGTCCATCACAAAATGAAACAAATCTGGGGAAAGTGGACAGCCTTGACATACACCGCTCATGATGATGAAACAGTCAGACAGTTCACCGTAAACCGTAGGCAGAGCTGAAGTATAGGAATAAGCCGTCGACAATATGTTCGGCACTGTTGACAGTAGCCGGTTCTCATCTTCTTCTGTCTAACAACTTTCCGTCGTATTAAGCTTCTTACCATGGCCAATGATACACTAATCCCAAAACTACAGAACATAAATAAGCCCACTACTCGGGAGTCAACCACAATTTTTAGAACACCTAGTTGCTCTTGTACCATCATAGCATGACATGTTATAGAGATAGTTTTTGAAATGTATACTTAAGAAGCCAAGTAACTCAGTAAAGCAATGTTTATATTACAGCAGTACAATTCTGGGCAAAAATATGAATCAAATGCTGCAGACCTGCATCAGGGCGCAAAACCGTGAGGAGCTGAATACATATACCTTGGAAAATCATAAAACGGATTCCACCAATTCTGAGACACAGACGGAGTTAGTTAAGCAATCCGAAAGCGTGTAAAAGGGCAGCTATCTTTCCTATCCAAGGGGACGATATGAATCTATGGAACGCCCACTAATTAAAGACTGTTCTTCCCTATTTATACTGTTCTGAGGTAGAAGCATCAAACATTCTCTCGGTGCTGTTGTGTTCAATGTGTGCCCCAGTAAACTCCAATGATAAGAGGTGGTTTCGTAATTGACTCAACAAACGCCTCTATCAACAAACTCGCTCAACATTTCCAGACAACTATCATCAAAACGTATTCACACTCCTCCAGGACACGTCACTGAGTTCATCACAGACCTCAAGAAACAGACCCAAATTGGGCAAAAACATTATAACCTTGTATGAACTTGGATTATACTGGCCTCTCCATTATCTAAACCAACCAGCCGGCATCTTGAATGTCTCAGCTTACCGTACGTTGATAAACTGAATAGCTGCTGAAATATAACGTTCCTTAGAGTAGACCTCGCGTTTTTTGCACACACTCGTGAACCACAGAAATTTGACATTTTCAGCATCATCAAACGTCGGATTAACTTTAAAATGGCACCTTTATAAACCGAGTAATCACCGCTTCCTAACTATGCGCTAGAGGCCCAAGGCGTTAGCCACAATCCACCAAAACCACGTGGTCTCTAGAGTCGCGTAATTAGTTCCACGCTTGGTGAATGCATCATGTAAATGGTTGAGAGTGCATGGCTGAACCAATACACGTAATTTGAAACTTAGTAAGCCCTCATGACAGACATGTGAAGCGCCATTCTGATCATTGGGAAAAGCGGCAGATTTGATAGCTTGGACAGAGGATCACAAAGTCGGTAGGCATTCGGTATGTTAACGAGTAACAACAAACCACACAACGTCAATACCCGATAAACTAACTCGGCTCACATAATTTATTCGTCCACACTGTCAACGTATAAGCCTCGTAGATTTATGGCCTTGTATATCAGTCGCAGAAGACATCGGAGTGGAGACATTTCATCACAGCAAATAGTCGTCACAAGCTTTTACCCAGCAAACCCATATTGTACTTAAAATCTTTGAAGTGACCAACGATCGTGATGTCTATAAAGATCGCGCTGCAGACGTTCTTTGTCCACTTGTCTGCCTTGGGTTCACGCTCATGTATATGCCGACTAAAAGAGTTGTGATATGAACACAGCGCCAGTTTCCTCAGTCGTGTAACTAACTGTAGGCAGCGGATGCTTGTTTAACAATTGGTTCATTATTCTGAGTTCTGTTTGTTTCCACTGCACTCCTTCGACTGTTTTACTCAGAAGTTCCATACACTCTTTTGTTGGCATGCTTTACAGTGTCATCTAGTGGTCATGAGCATACCTCTCGGTTTTTCCCTTCTTTTCTTGGTCTCTGTCGTTGATCACAATTAGGCTAGAGCTAAACATTCAACGTATTTGCAAAAAGTGCTGGAAATACACGATTTATTATCTGATCCTATTGCATGTTTGTTGGGAGTACCCATCGATAGATCTTCAGGAAGGGGGATTTGAAATATTAATGGATGGGGTCAGGCGCCTCCTCACTTTCCCACTACAAACTGGTGAACCCGGTTGCTATTCATTTCTTCCCAAAGTGCTTTATTTCCGGTTCACCAGAGAATAGCGATCCCTACAAATGAAATTATTTCGAGTTGTTTTTTCTTTGGTTCTCTGTTACAGTGTTTCGTAACTGCTGCAGACTGCCAACGTTAGCCTACCACCTATCGAGTACCACCATCCAACTAAGAGGTAAATGTAGGCCTCAGTCGGTAGTAACCTCTCGACAAAGGACGAAAAATCGTGACAGTTATCTGAAGCTGGGTAGAGGTTATTAGTTGAAAACAAACGGTAACCAGTAGAGTCTATTGAATACTTAGTTGAATTAAATAACGTGACTACCATCGCCGCATTGTCTGATTATGCCGAGGCAATTAGTTAAAACACTATATAGTGTCAATGCCTGGATACCGAACATAAAAGCAACATGGACAGCGGTAAGACAATGGTCATCGACAATGATAATTCACTGTCAAGCACGCAGGTAAAGAGGAAGTATAAAAATCCCTTTCCTAGGAATAATTAGTGGCCATAGAGGAAAGCCGGAATTTAACCATTAAATCCCTACTACTCATAATTTCAAAGTAGCCCAAGAAGTGGTTATATTTCAGACCCCTTGTTGTGATTGGCAGAGCAACCACGAAGCAAAAAGAATTAACTTTAAACACAGTATAATTGAGTTGATATCAGCAGAGGGAGGCAGAAGGTATAAACAGTAGGTGCCAAATGATATAGAAGAATAAATTCCGTGGGAAAAGCAAAATCCGGGAAGAGAAATGTTTGAATGCTAATCCATTTCCATAGTTCGGTAGTTCCGATAGAAGCGGTCAACCAAAAACGGCAATTCCCATCTGCTAGTACAAACAAATCGTCCACATACATCCCGTCCAAGTGTTGATAATAATAATAATAACAGTAATAATAATAATAATAATAGGTCCAAAATTCACACCATCTCAATTTTGTGTTCGTGGACGTCGACTGGATGTTGACTGCCTACATATCGACCGGGTACTAATGTTCCTGGTCTCTATGGACTACCAAGGACTCATAAACTTAATTGCCCTCAGTGCCCTATTTTGGATATGAAGAACTCACCATATCACGCCCTAGCACAATGGCTTGGTGAGATCTTGGGGTCATATCGGAGGAAAATTTGTGTTCATGGTCTGCGAGATACCTTTGAATTCGTGAATACACATCATGATATTCGTGTCGACAATAAAATCGTGTGTTCTCTTGACGTAACTTTCCTGTTTACTAATGTGTCACTAGTGAAAACGGTAGTTTACTTATGCAATTTTATTGAAAGCGACAACATTCCAAACGGCTTGCCGACAGCGAATTTGAAGGAACTGCTTCTCAAATGCACCCACTACGTGCAGTTTAACTTCAATAGTGACACTTACAGACAAACTGATGGAGTGGCATTAGGACCAGCGATGGCAGATATTTTTATGGGGAAGTTGGAACGAACGGTGCTGAACACCGTAATAAATCAAATGGTTTCTACAGACGTTATGTTGAAGATATATTCGCAGTCACAGATTCATCTGTCAACGTAGCTGATATTTTAAAGTACTTCCACTGCGTACATTCGCTGATAAGTTTCACCTCAGAAATGGAGTCAGATGTCTTTCCATTTCCTGGACATCTCTTTGAACAGAAGGACTGACGGAAGTTTGAAACGTTCGGTTTATCGGAGGACTACTTGGTCGGGTCAGTACAGTAACTTTTATAGTTTTACACACTCAAAACACAAACGCAAACTGGTCAAATGTTTGGCAGACAGAGCCAGAAAAATCTGCTCAGCAAATGCTTCGGAACAGGAGTTACAGTTTGTGACTCATATTCTACAACAGAATGGCTACCCCGACAAGTGTGCGACCAAACATATGAAAGTAGTTGAAACAACAGTTAATATTCAAAGAGTTGATAAGAAGCCCATGTTCACACGACTGCCATACAAAGGAGATACGTTGGCTGAATTACTGACCCATCGACTTACTAGTCCGCTTAAGAGAACGTTCAACGCAGCCAGACCGACTACCTCATTCATCAGTTCACCACTGATTCCTCTAGATCAGAAGGATAAAGTGCTGGCCCACAACTTGTCTATGGTGATTTAGTCGTTCATTTGCGATTGTTCAGCAAACTACGTGGGTCGTGCGACTCGGTACTTGTCTAGAAGAATCACAGAACATCATCCAGGATGGGGCGGGACAGGCGAGAGGAAATCAATCACGAATGCCATTGTGGGTCATCTGGCTGACAGCGATCATCAGATCAATATAGACCGATCGTTCACTGTTATCTAGAGTTCAACTGAATCGGTCAAAAATTGTTTGCCAGCGAATATTGGCCACTGCCGAGGTGATTGCCATTCGATTACATAATCCAACTTTGCGTGGAAAGAAAAAATTGTTCAATCGCTTGAACTGCTTTGGCCATTAGCTGATTCACTCGACCGATATGTAGGCAGTTGACATCCAATCGACAAGTATTAGTGACAGTAAATTACACACAGTCGAAGCAGAGAAAAGACACATGTCGCTAGGTATTAACATTTCGATTTACCCCAATCAGTTGCTAACGTAAAACCGGCAAATTTTACACCAATCGCAAACAGAAACAAGCGAACGGACAAGGCAAATAGTTTCGGTCTTTCGCAAGTTGGCGGTGCAATCCGCATCAATAAGAGGAGAATGACTGCGTCAGCGCCCTGTGCACACGATACTTACCTATGTTGCTTGACTGACATTGTGTGACAATCTGAGATTACGATCACCCACAATAGGTCGAACGAACTGACCGAGTCAACCAAGCTACCAGTTGCCAGGACGTGTTTGGCTATCGATGAGGATGAGTTCTGCAAGCTTCCTACAATCCATAGATCGTTTACTGACACTGCAGCTGATCACTCCATAGGAATATCCTCCACTATATACTGATGTAAACACCTATCCGTCCTGCACATGTAGGCGTCAGTGCAAGTGCAACTGAACTGGTATACCACGCAAGATACAGGTTGATCGACTGTGTGTACCATACCGTTCTCGAACACAAACTCCTAGTGTCCAACGGAACACGCAATTAAAGAAATAAATAGGTGCGTTGTAATTGCCTACGTAAGTTTGTGACTAACGTTGTTGGGCAAATGGTCATCCTTGAGTGGGATATGCAGACACTCCTTCTCTCCGCACTGCAGCCTGTCATTTTCGGTTATTTCTTCCAACTCTAGACAGTCCGAACTTTTTCAGATAATCCTTATCCATTAAAGCCTTTCTTCATTTTCAAGTCCATCTGCTGCACATATCTTTCTTACCCTGTAAAATGAAGTTTTCACCCATTCCCGCTTGCAGGCAATAGGTGTGAAGCTAGTCAATTGTAAATAGTGGGCGCTCCACATGGGTTTGTGATACACAGACCTAGTGGTAATACGTAAGAAGTGCAAGTAATACTTGACCTCCAAGTCATAAAATACAGTGAGGTTTAAGTCAGTGGGACGATACTCACCACACAATGAAACAAAAGAACACTCATCAGGAAAAGTGAGAATGTCAATTGCGTAAAGTTTGTGCTGCAAGACGAGATAAATTCTTCTAGAGAATTGTATTTCAAGCATTCCGAAAAACAACTGAAACCCAATGTCCTATCCACAGTTGCACCGTCAATTTACCTAGGAATCGACCGAAATCCGGCGTTCGAATTCAAGCGAAAGTGAGATCCTCAAGAGAAAAAGTAATGGGATATACAGGTTTATACTGGGATTGAAAACAACATCCCATAACAAATCGACAGTATCAAACAAAGGTTAAAAGAAAGTTAACATTGGCCGCCATTTGCTGAAATCTGCTTGAGAGTAACTCAGGATTCCCAATTTCAACACAACTTGTGAACAATCGGAATTTTGGTTCACTGATGACGTAGTAGTGGCCAGCTGCCATCTCTGGACGGTCTGGTCCACAGGATGACTCAAGAACATCGTTTATCACAAAACTACAAACATACCTATTACTTTTTTAGCTATAAATCTGCCCATCACACAGGTTTATGGTGACGTAACAGAGTCACTGTTCCACAGAGCACAGCAGCTACGCACGGATGCGGGTGACCGAAAAATAGCAGAGAAAGAGGCAATGGTTACGTTAATGAACAGAGGATACTCTAAACAGCTTCTTAAAAACAATCAAGGGAGAGTACTCAACTCATTATCAAAGACACTAAGGGAATGGAAACGTACTGCTGTTATCCCATTCAAGAAGGGACGTCAGAAGCTATTCGTAGAGTCTTAAATGAAGTGTGTATCAGAACGGTTTTTCCAAAGGGAACGACAGTGTGACATATTGGTGCATTTTACAGACCTCTTGTCTGTTGAGATAACTAGTAATTGTGTATATAGAATAAACTGCAAGAACTGTCTATAAGCTTATATGAGGGCAGACGGCACGAGAACTTAGACCTAGAGCAAATGGACACCGAAGGGACATTAGGAAAGCGTTCAGAAATCAACTACAGTAGCAAGCTATGATCAGAGATTCAGCAATCGCTGATCATGTGTTAGACATAGGTCACGAAATCCATCTAGAATATATCGAGGTAATTAGACGAAAATTGACCGCCTAGTTGTAGAGGCAATGGAAATTGCAAAGTACAAATGTGTCTTAAACATAGTTAACGGGGCTAAACTCTCTGGCAGATGGCGGCCAATCCTGGATCGATCGAACTGACTTGCACTGATGGCTCGAGTGGAGGACAAACCTAACGCACTGAGACCGTGATTCTCCTAGCAACTTCCCCCGAATCCAGTTGACCTTCTGACTAATCTATCTGATAGACCGTATTGACTTCACTCCTGTCTAGCTATTCACGTGTCCCGGATCTGCTGTAATTGGCAATTCGATTCCAGTATTGTCGCTCTGTCTACGTACACCTTACCCATGACCTGTTACCCTCTGCTTCCTTTGGTTGCTTACGTCTAGGTTGTCTTAAATACCACCAAATTTGCAACCGACTTATCTGGTCTGAATAAGCTTCTGTGTCAGAAGTGAAACGACACCAACAAACCAAATAACCGTTTGTTCACAAGGTGTTCTGAAATTCAACATCAGCCGGCTAAATTATCGGTGGAATTGCTGAACTATGCTCCAAAATTTTTAACAATCAGAGACCTCCGACTAGGATGGGGATAACAGTACACAAACCGGATAACTATTAATAATGTTAGCATTATTATTACAATTACTTCAACCGTTTTGGCAGCATTTCTTCCAGGACATTCCACGCCAGTGTTGACATAAACGGCGGCCCGAGTCACACCACCTTCTAGTCAGGCTCAAGGCTGTTATGCCGACGACTATGACGTCTCATCATCATAGACACCAAAACATCAGTGGTTCATACTGATGCTTAACTGCCATACAACCATGAAGGAAAAAGCCCTATACTGAAACAGAAGAGAAGAAAAGAAGGGGAGGGGACGTAACTACTAAAAATAGCTATGTATTTATCACAAATGGAGGTTGAGGGGGGCTTGGGAGCTCATTTTTATTTAACAGTGGTGGAGGGGTCAGTAGTAGCATGCTTTCGCCTATCCGCCCTGCTGTATGCAGCAGATAGGGCGACCGAGTTTATACTGCTAGACGGCCGATGCGGTATAAAAGTACTTGTAATGTGATTATTCATGGTTGTTTGTGGGCTGATACATTGCTATGACGTTCAAACCTAGACAGGAAAACGATTAGGGTTCTCAAACAAAGCCTACGGCTCAAAAGCCTGTACCGCAAGGCAGACGGGTCGCAGTGTACCAGAACTGGTACGTTTTTCGGAAAACAAACCTTCTTCAAACCCCCAACTTAGAGGACCAGGAGATTGGTTTGTCAGACCTCTACCTATTGGCCTGCTTGGCATGAGTGACTCGATCGGTGTGGTGGACACATCGTCCAGTTCAGCTCAATGGGTCATCGAGATGCGTAAGCCGTCACATCACGTCAAGGTCTAGTCTCGTTGTGAGGTCTAGTGAGCCACGCGTACGTTTGCAGTATGCCAAACTGCCCATGGCCATAGTGGGATATTTATTTGGCGGACCTATGATCAGCTTAGGTGCCTGCGTCCCTAGTGGTTTAAGTAACTTATACTGGATTTCAGAAATATGCCCAGCAAATAATATCGGTAATATCTTCGGAATTAGTTTTTTCATCAGCAGACTGATACTAGGACTAGTATCCGACTGAAACCTCATGCATCGGAAAACAAAGTTAATTAGGATTGGGTAGTTTTCAATCCCCAATATGACAATAACAGGATCATTGTCTGAAATGAGAAAAGGATCCGTGTCTTGGAAGTCCCTGGTGGCTTTGTAGCGCTCAGCAGACAAGCAACACCAGCGTACTTGGGTCGACAGAGATGTATGATACCAATCGATTACGCACGACGCCAATCTGCACCGTTTAAAGAGATGAAAGTAAAAAGATGCTATCCGATTCCCATCACCATCATCACAAACAGCAATATACTAGTGCTTCTTACTGACCCAACCGTCAAGTTAAAAGCAGACCCTATGGAGGAAGATAAGAGAAAAAACGTGGGAGGAAGGGACTTGAAAACTAACAACAGCAACGTCTATATACAAATATTCAACACTAGAATGTCTGCACCTTGCAAACAAACAACCGACCGATGTGAAAATAAGGTATCATCAACAACACACCTAGCTTCTTCATAGCTTTCAATGCTCCGTATAATTAAGTGCATTTACTTCACAAACAATTCCCAACAACAACGACAACATTCACGCAACTGAGCTCAACTAGCCACCACCTCACCTAACATTTCCGGTCATCGACCCTATGAGTCGTGGGGTCTCCAGCCCAGAAGAAGAACTCGAAATACAGCTAGTCTTTTGGTGAGCAACTTCATTACTCTGCGCCACGTCATCAGCTGTCCACCTCGCACCTTACGCCAGTCGACCGCAGCGTCAGAAACAGTGTTCGATGTGGTAGACAACTAGCTGGAATCTTCACTACATGGCCTAGTTATTTAAGTTTGTACAAATGTAAGGACTAAACAAAAGAACTCCTTGGACAACCAGGGCCAAACATCCGCTTCCTAACCTCTTCGTTACTCACTCGCTGGTACCACCCAATACCAGCGATCGAACACAGAAATTGGTGGTCAAATACCTAAAGGCGGTTCACGTCTTCTACCCTGAGCAGTTTAGTTTCCCTACCGTAAAGCAACATGATCCTTGCTATTGCCTCATATACGCTACTCTCGAGCTTCAGAAGGATACCCTTCTGTTTCCAGAGGTGTCTTAGAATACCACCGTAGTCTTAGAAGTACATGCTTCTATTTCATGTCATAAACAACTGCCGCCACTGATGCAGTTTCTCAGACATACAAACCGGTCAACGACCTCCATGACTTCACTAAGCAATATCAAGTCTAGGTAATCACAGCAGTCTTGCACAAACGCTTTGCACTTGGATGTTGCGAAAGGCATCCCGAACTACACAGCACAGTTTGAAATAGCGTCTACCAATGTCTGTGTCGCACGATAGTTGTCAAACCGCAACACCTGGCCGTCAGCATAACTAACATCAGTCAGTTTTCCAAAAGCAGGAGGCCCACACCAGTATCTTGTGAGTGCCGGAGAGTCTTCCATTAATATGCCCATGAGAAAACTAAATAAATATGAGGAAAGTGGATAGCCTTCACGTACAACGCTCATGGTGCTAAGAATATCAGACAGTTCACCGTAAACCCTAACTGGAGCCGAAATGTGAGAATAAAGTGTCAAGAGTATGCTCATATAAGTGCTCAGTACACCTCTGCGTTTGAGCAACTCTAAAAATGTAGATCGACCCATTGAACCGAATGCACCTTTATAGTCTAGAAATATGAAAACTATTGGTTATTCGTACGTCCGACACTGTTCCAGAGTTTGGCGAAGAAAGAGTTAATCAATACATTCTCGCCCAGAAAGAAACTCTGTTTGTTCTCTAATATGTGCCTCCAGAGATGCAGTGAATCGGCGGAGTTTAATGGATGCTAGAACCCTAAAGATGACTGAGTCCAAACTAATCTCCTCTATGGTTTTCGCAAGAGTCCCTGATACCTTTCTTTGATATACCTCATGTTGAGCACACAGTTGCAAAACCTACCCGCCATTATCCCAGTGGTGTGAAGCTATCCAAAACCTGCCACTTAAACGAGACTCAGTCTCATCAAGGCGGCTGATATGAGCGTTCACATCTCCGGTCAGAATGATCAGATCAGAATCAAATATCCACCGAGGTAGAGAGGCCAAATCCGAATAAAACGCGTCCTTAACATCAGCGTCACCATAGTTAGCTTAAACAGAGACAGACATAATGAACAGATTTCTGAATATTTCGTGTCTAGAGCAGACCTCAGCAAAAACTGCCGAACGAACAGCAGGCGACCTACGGCCAACAGGAATCCAAACTACCAGTGAGGCTGCGACCATCGTACTGAGGATTATACCCACTCCGACCTGACCGGTATCAGCGGCCGCGGAGTCACCTGCAGCATATAACCAATACCGAGTAGACAGTGATGGTGCTGTTAGCTTCACATGTTGACTATTGTCCTGGATTCTAGTCGTTGAAACACAACAGACACCGACATTTAACGAGCCTAGCGTTTGTGAGAGAGCGATCTGTCAACCCATCTGTTTTAGGATACGGACGTTGAAAGCACCTACATTAATTCGCACGTTAGGTCTAAACAAGGGACGAAGGAAGCCGGAAGCTGAATGGTTAACCAAGGAACTTAACGATACATTGTCATTACAACTAAATATACTTGTGGTAGAATCTGTAGTGTAAATAATAGACATGTAGGTCGTGAGGGGCGTAAGAGCTAAATTTTACAAGGAAATGGGGGACGGATCAGCAGTAAAATGTTTTCACCTATTCATCTCGCCGCAGATAGAGCGACCCGGTTTATACTGCGAAACGACCGATGCAGTATGGTATATCGGCGTTGTGCATACTCATGGTTGTATGTGGACTGCGATATTGTCGGGACGCCCAGACCTAGACAGGAGAACGATTAGGGTTCTCAACCAAAGCCGTTGACATAAAAGACTATCACAAAATAGAGGGTGAGTGGTAGTGTACCAAACTGGTAAATTTTCCAGAAAAAGATGCCAACCTTCGTCCAACTTCCCACCTGGAGGACGAGGAGACTGGTTTGTCAGACCTCTACCTATTGACCTGCCTGGTATGAGTGGTTCTATCGGTGTGCTTGTCACACCGTCTACTTTATCCGCGGCAGGTCATCTTTCGGAAAAGATGTGAACCATCTTCAAATGGTTGACCTTGGGTGTTCATATCGAGTGGACAACATCGAGGTAAGGAGTATCAAACGACTTCAGTCGCTCAATCATTTCGATGTTGCCCGAGACGGGCAATGGCAACTTGACGTAGAGAAATGAAATAAGTTACCAAAAGGCTAGTCACTGTAGGTTGGATTCGTCACCAGAGCTGGGGCTTGTGCGAGACTCAGTGTCGGTGGCGAGAGACGTTGGACGTGGTCAACCAGGCTCAGTGAAGCGGATGTTGTCGTTGTTCCACTAAATTATACGTGAAGTGAGGTTAACGACGCGTGACACTAAGAGCTATAAGAAAGCGGCTTCGATGATCACGCCTTACCTTCATTTATAGCTCCGAAGTTTGAATGCGAGATGCGGACACTTTGATATTGAGTGTTCGAGTTTAAACGGGTGTTTTATGTCCTCTATCTTTCCATTATTACGCTATTTAGTTAGGGTATACACTCCTTTTTATGGCGGTATGGTAGTTACGCATTGCTGACGCATTGCAACTATGATGTTTGTCGGGTACGACCGGCTGACATACAGCGATAAATATGTCAGAAATGTCTTGTGTCGAGAGTATGTAGGCTTTAGACTTCCCCCTACCTTACTGACAAGGGGGTATCAATCAGATGAATGAATACCGGTCGGGTCCAACAAGCAACTCACACCAAAAAGAGCACAAAGCAGTATTTGCGGTTCGCGATCAGCAACAGTTGCCACACCAACCGCGTCGACTTGACGTGGAGGATCTCAGCTGGTCTAAATCGGGCTGTATAAACAACGAGACTCGAATGGTCGATTGATATATTCTAATTAGTCCCCCCTCGAGAGCCGAAGCGCAAACTTACGAAGCGCGACATTCAAACCTCCGACCACTTCTTTTCAAAGACGGCGAGAGGAAAACAGACAAGTGGCTTGGAAAAGCTTGATGTCTAGAATTCTACCTAAATATAACATATATGCCACAAGTCTCAATGCACATGATGGGGTATGGAGCATAAGCATCAAAACAGCTCTGGAAATCCTGTTTACCGAGCATGTTGTGTCTGGCTTGAACGACATAATAATTAGCCGGATCTCGATTCTTTGTCTCTGGAATGAGAAAATTACGAGACGCACGAGTAAACCACCGACGCGCATGTTCGACGAAACTAACCCCGAAATCGGCTAACAAATTCACCACGGACTTCGACTTATGGGCGGGTTTGTTGAAACGGTATAGGAACCCGCAACGTTATTCCTTCTTCGAACATACATCAGCGAGTTCGGAAGGAACATTCTGCCGGCACATTTCAATACACTGAGTAGACTTCAAAATCTGACTCTCTTCTTGGTTCACCACGGCGACAATTTACGTGAAATAAAAAGTGATCGGTCTCTGATCGCCGTCCTGGAACTAAGTTGAGTCGTCATACACATACCCGCATTTCTCATTCATCATCATCACATACACGTTTCACTGATGGGGAGAAGTCGGGAAGACATGTTGGGTTTGCTTTCGTTCAGCTCCAGAAATATTTTTTGACCAAACCGACGCAACATCGTTTTTATTATCCGACTGGTCAAGGGGGACCAAACAAACAGACCTCTTACAGACAAAGGTGGCAGTGTACGATGTCTTCGAGAACTGGGACAGTAAGTAAGATCACTGTTAGGGAAGGCAGTAGCTGATCTTCGGGTTGTCTGCCACTGCTGCTTAGACGGCTGCCTCGTTTTTGTTCGTGTGGCAGTCTCGACGTTGATAAGGCTAACTTTTCGTCTTCAAGTTTGCAAACCATCGGAACATAGTTAAGTGATTACGCGCATCGTGGCCAATGTTATTCTGGCTCAACAGAACACTCGGAAGCATTGGAAGGAAGATAGCTGCATACAAAATAAGTCCACATCAGATCGACCACTTTGCTGACTAGATGTGACTACAACTTAAGGGGCTGACCGGTATTTCTCACTTTCACCTAAAAGGATGGAAATGAATACGTTGAAACAGTGTTAAAAGGCTCAACTCAAACGCGAACAAGCCGGTTTACACTCACAACACAAACAAACATAACGGCCAAACCGATCTTGCACCGACACTTCACATTTTGAAGATGCGATATGCACACCATACAGACCGGCCACATAATGTAGCCGACTTAATATGACTTGCATGTTGTCTTCAAAACGCAACAAAGCAATGTCGTCCGCAAATTCAATATCAGTCAGCTTACTACCTAGCAGAAACTGCACTTCGAGATCGTAGACACCCGAGTGTTCAGTCCAGAAACGAATGCGGAATTTAGAAGTGGACGGAAGATACTACATCCATACCGACGTGTACGGTGACTTGAGTGATGAAGTGTATCCGTGACTTATCGAAGCGTGTAATGAAAACATGCTAACCTACCGATCAAAGAAGCCCGAAAGATAGCTGAACGATTGAGACAATAATTCCAGTTGAGGCAAGAAATGACCCCCAAGCTTTGACCGCAGAAGAAAATGGGCTTTTGTTTCTTGCTGAGATGAAGCTAGGAGGCTGATCGCTTGACTGAAGGGAGGTTTATATTGTTGAAATATTTGATTGTTTACAACATGTCTTTTGTGGAAAACCGCACGGAACATCCACTTTTGAACACTAAACTGCGATGAACTTAGAGTTTTCTTATACGCTCCTTAAGCAGTACTGTACTGAAATGACAGGTGCAATGGTGTCGTGTATTCGACGGATAAGCTACCGGTACTGTCCAACTGTAGTTCCGACGACGAAAACCGATTTCTTAGGAAAGGGATCAACCCAGATTTGGAGTACAGTACAATCGAACAGATGAGAACGGAGAGCATTTCCATCAATTAGACTTTACAACAATAAAGTGGGTACAATCAACGGGCAGACCCCATTGCTACAGTATCTGTGCATAGCTCATCTAAACGTGCATGAGAAACATTTTAGCGATCACTTTGCAATCCAACACGTCATCCCTCCTACGATCAGTGGATTCGGAAACATTCAAATTTAGAAACTGATGTACCTTTCTCCAGTTTAGGAAATGATTGGCCCAGTGGACGCAGTGAGCAAAATATGTAATAAAGCATGGTTCTCCAGTGTTGCTAATTTTGAGTTTACTTACATGACACAATCCACTAAAAAGGGCTGTCTCAGAACTCTGCGAATGCATCGAAAATGTGGCCGGTCCTCAACAAATGGGGCCTGGCTTATTAACAAATGAATTAGGTGAATGAGCGATCGATTTGGGTAAGTCCTAAGACGACATGAACCGAAGCTGTTGTTAACCAGGCACACACTTTCTGGGCACGCAACATATGGTGAGTCCGTGTATTCGTTCACTGCGTTCGTCCCGTCACCTGGATATCGCAACCATTTCGCCGAAAACGCTAGAGAGAATCAGCAAAACGTGGTCAACGGAAAAGAGAAAGCTCTCGCAAACGAAAATACCTGGGCTACCGAGGCGCTTTGTTTAAAGAAGATGAGGTTATTTTCGCTGAAAAGAAATCCATTGTCAGAGATTACAGATCTATAATATGGTTCACTCGCGTACCTGAGGGAGGGGGCCCTTAAAAAAAACGTTTGATGGTTAAGTGATAAAAACTGTCAGATTATCGAAATGTTTACAGTAGACCAACCGTTCATTTCATGGTATGGCATATTATACACAAGCGTATACGGCTGGAATATGAACAAGAGAAGTGGTTCCCACTTATGGCGCCCGCTCTTCCAAAGCTGCCGACTTCTACGATATCAAAGAATGGCCGCCGTTGAAAAAAGGCCCTGTTAACATAACAAACGAAGCCCACATAACGGTTTTTATGTGTAGGGCTAGCAGCTAACAGCGGTATACTTTTCATCCGTTAAAACAACCAGTCAGTCCCAAAACGATCACCAAAGAGACAGACCAGAAACAGTCTCCTGGAGATAATTTGCCAAGCCTGAGCACCGACAGTACAAAGGACATCAACATGTGAATATTCGACCTTGGAAAAAGGTTTGTTATGACTGTTTGTGCAGTACACCGTTCCAGGAATATTATGGAGTTACCAGTTTTTGGAAGGTTCTGTACACATTGCATTCTCTTCTACAGAGTAATTGTATGATACGTTGGAGTACACTCATCTACCATAGGCTATTTGTCGGATTCTGGATCGCTGCAATAATTTGCTCAAATTTACGACCATATTTAAAATTCGATGGAACTTTTGGAGTGTTTTAACTCTGTGGAATACTGTTGCAAAGTTTAACTCAGGTTCCTGAGAAGATCGCAGAACTAAACGGGAAGTGTGCGTGGATCGCCAATATGTACCAAGCATTGGCTGCACATGCATGGGTGCGGATGACACAGTACGGCTGCGACCATCAAGTTCCACGAAAATGACAATGACATGAACAAACATGATACATAAGGGAATGTGAAGGGTATGTGAGTATACACTCTAAGTATTTTAAAAAAAGGCACACATTAAGCACCAAATGATGTATTGTGACGTTTCAAATCTATACTAGGATCCGTAATCAAACAAATAAATGTGTCGGGATGATACTGTTCGTCTGTCGGTTTGTTTTCGCTTGTTATCCGTTATATATATATATATATATATATACCAATGTGTTTGGAGCATCACAAATACTCATCACTCGATGTTCGCCTTTCACACTTAATGATATACATAGGGTTAAAAAAGACAGACACTAGGAAAAGAAAAACATTAAGTCGGCTCATGGATACATTTGTGACACGACTTCTGTTCTTCGCCATATCGGACAGTGTTTTCCCTCAGCCTCCAGAAGGGAAACCGGAAATGTCCCACCAAGGAAAACTTTATTGTCAATGCCTTTGTACCCTGAACCCAAGTCGTACGTTGGCCATCAGGCCGCCGTTCCCAGCCAAACCCAACGCTCGCAAAGGCCCGGCGTGGCAAGATGAGAATCGATAGTCGTAAGGTGTGTCCAAGCGAGGTGACTTTACCTGGGGTTTGATAGTTTGTTTGCCTTGAAGAAATATCGCATCTAGTCAGCGTAAGGGTCATACCGAAATGACAAGCAGATATTTTTAACTCGTTTGAGACGTTGTGAACTCTCCGTAAACCCTTGCGCAATACACCAACCTGGTCTGTATACTCTATTTCGAATTTGAGTGTCAGAGAGCATCTCCACACCGTCAAAATCACAGTCCGTCAGAACGTACGTCATCGCACTGAGGAAAATGACAAGTCGTTGTGGCTTGAGATTATCTGCTTGGGACTGCCGTTCACTCAAAGTCAGCCTGGTCCATCTACAGAAGCCACATAAGATTACTTTCTTTAAGCAGAGTAGTTCTGACCTTAAAACTGTGATCCCTTACTCAGTTACGATCGGATAATTTAGCGGCCGAATAAATGTTCCCATATCGTGATGTGGGATAAAACTGACCTTACTACACGAACACAGCCATCACTAAACGATTACCAAATTCCGCCCGGACAACATTAACCCAGACAACATTAACGAACATAAGGAACACAGTGATAAAGAAATGAATGTACCGCTAACGGTTTACCTCCAGAAGCAAGCAATGCAATCAAATGCACGCACATTAGCAACCGTCTGATTTTCCCAGATTCTACGAAGTTTATTTACCTCTGAGGCCAACAGTATCCAAGCTCAAATGCAGAACGCAAATTGCCACAATGGTTGAGGCAACTGACAGAGGGAATACAATAACTAATGATTAGAAGTGTGCAATAACTCCGATGTGACAATCACGTCGATAAACCTCATGAACAAGTGTCGCTCGATCCCACCCGGTTCTGAATGTGATGATGACTGTCGAGAACGTAATCGCAAGCTGACTAAAAGCTTGCGCAAACACCGTGAGCACTACTTGGTCGAACAATCGAAACAGATGGAAAAAGCCTTTTTATCTGGGAATGGCAGAAGACTATTTTCCTTGACCCATGGTTGTACAGGCCGTCGAGTCGGTGTAAGTGGGACTATATGTGAAAAAGGTATTTCACTCACTACCAGTCAATCGCGCCGACTTGAAAGATGGGCTGAACATTTTGAAAAACAGTTCAGTTGACCACAACCAGATCTTGTGGACGACAGGACCCGACTGGTCAGTTATTGCATTCCAGACGGTCCTCCGTCGGAAACAGAAGTGGTCTTGGAGCTCAAGTTATTGAAGCGTAATAAGACGCCTGGTCCATACCTCCTCCCTCCTCTTTTCAAGGATGGTGGGAACAGGTTGATATCAGAACTGATAAAACTCCTCCAGACGATCTGGGAGACTGAACGGGGGCCTCGTGATTGATGCTTATCAATAGTCATTCCCGTTTTCAAAAAGGGGGCCCCGAAGTCTATCTGACAACCACATAGGCATCGACTTGGTGTTTGTTTCATTCATGTTACTCACTGACTTCATTTTACGTCGGCTGACTAGGCCCAGAGGAAGTCAGATACGAGAAGAACAGGCAGGATTCCGATCTGGTTGGGGTGGGTTAATCAAACCTTTACATTGCGATGGGTTTTGGAACATCGGCATCGTTACAGACAGCTGACAGTCGTGATCTTTTTGGACCTAAAGGCTGCTTTCGATTCAGTTGCTCGTAAAGTTCTCTGAAGTTGTCTTCTCCGCAAGGGAGTACCAGGAAAATACGTGAATCTGTTGAGATCACTGTATGCCCACTCTGTAAGCAGGGTGGGAGTTTATGGACAATTGTCTCGGACGTTCATCACTTCTAGTGTTCGTCAGGGGTATCCGATTTCCCCCTTCCTGTTCAAGTTTGTCATGAACGACAATCTGGAAGGTGCGCTTCGGGAATCCAGTAGGCTTGGTGTTTAATTTCTTCCTGGCGCTAGATTGACCGGTCTGGAGTATGCGGACGGCATTGTCTTACTTAGCCCCTCTGCCAAAGACATGCAGACCATCCTGGACAGGTTGCGCGACCGAGCTGGTTTGTATAGAATGCGCTTCGCACCTTCAAAATGCAAAGTGCTGCTTTAAAACTGGGACACTTCAACTCCTACCTTCTTCATTGCATGTAATCCGCTTGAGACTGTGGACGGTTTCACATATTTGGGTAGTACTATCTCGTCAGCCTGTAATATTGCTGATGAGATATCAGCGAGGATAGCAAAGGCACGAGTTGCCTTTGCCGAACTGTGGCGCGAAAAGACGTCCGGTTGTCGCTGAAAGGAAGAGTGTATAGTGCTTGTGTACGTTCCCTTTTGCTCTGTGGTTCGGAAACGTGTTTACAAAGAAGATATTACTAGGCTTGTTGTGTTTGACCATTGTTGTCTCCGTCAATTGGCGCATATTAAGTGGACTGATCGCGTGAGCAATGTGGCAGTTCGCCAACGCGTATTCCGGAACGCTCGGGATGCGCGATCAATTGGTCCATTGATCACGGTACATAGCTTGCGATGGTTGGGTCACGTACTCCGTATGCCGGCTGATCGTTTACAGTATCGGGCCTTATATACTGAGACCACCAACAGTTGGATGAAACCACATGGTGGTCAAGCAACAACGTGGTCACGAAATATGAAGACCCTGACTGCTCCAATGAGCAAAGTGTGTAGGTGTTGCCTGCCAGGCTGGGGTCCTCTTGATAACTCAAACCGCTGGTTAGAGACGCTATCGGAGATGGCGGTGTGTCGCAGTCAATGGCATACTTGCATCCACACCATTTCTAGTTCTTTCGCTTAGTCTTGTCTTGCTAGTTTTCAAATTTCTTATTGGCGTGTTCTTCTAGGATATTCCACGTCATTGTTGAGGTGAGCGGCGGCCCGAGCCATAGTACCTTTTGATCACGTTCACGGCTGCTACGATAATTATGATGATGTTATAGAATCGCTTGTTGCTACAAACACATCTTCGTTCACAGGCGCTGTCCTGATGCAGACGGTAAATTTTGTCAATATATTGACTGACATCTTCTGAACACACGATCGCGATTTGCGAAAAATCTCCAACCGAACGCCAGGTTCGGAGCAAATGGAAACCACACAATCGGACGGCATTGCCACAGAGGGCCCATGTGGTCCGTCGTCAACCAAAATTTTCGTAGATCACTTGCAGCACAATGCAAATGTCGTCATAAGTCAAACATCTCTACGGGTTACGACGGCCAAATCCTGTCACTCACCGATAACAAAGGAGAATAACAAACGAACTTGACTCGAGCACATCGACGTCCCAGTGGTGCTAAACATTATCATGCCGTGTCGTAACAAAAGATTCGTATGACGACAGGCCTACTGAAAACACGTTAGGAGAGAAGAGGGCCCAAACTTTTTTTTACAGATAAGAGACATGCGCGAAAAAGGCGAGAATCTCGGTTAAGCACGCTAGATGAGTCTGCTCTACTGACTTTTAGTTGGGGATGGCTACCCATAGACATTTGTTGAAAAATTCAACAAACAAAAGCCAGCTGTTGAGTTGCCTTTAACAGTTCCGAAAATAATCTACAGGGATAACATCACTTCGTTGAGAGTCCGTCACATGGAAGTTACAAAACACACGTCCTACGTAACTCAAATGGTCATGCCATTCACTACTAGCCCAATCTCAGAACCTTTGAAAACACCTACCCACCCCCAACTGTCATGATGATATGACAACTGTCCAAAGTCAAACCTTCACCCATGGACCTTCGCGTGAATGTTGCGTTGCCCATAATCATAAGTAGAACAGAGCGGCAAACACGCAGCTGGGTCAACGAACAAGGCCCAGTTCGGGCACGCAAAATGTACACGGATACCGCAATATTGCAATGCCGACAGAGCGACACAATCAGTCAAATGAACCAGCGTCACTGCTAACATACCGATTTCAATTTAGTTTGGAGGTCATTAAAAGATGACGTAAATGCGTTTCTTCGCGATGTTCATCAACTTTTGCTTTACTAACCTTTAGAGTACAGTGTGCATTTGACGAGATGTAACCCTGTGTGCAAAAGATAGTGCAAACCATCCGACCTCTGCTCAAATGAACCCGTCGTCCTTTTCAGAGTGCAATTGGGAATGAGTTGCCCACTATTTGTCTAATTATGTGGCACGTGGATACCAGGTCCAGGCAGAGGGAGCGTTGAGACACGGCGGCCTAGTGTGAAAACCGGCTAGTCGAAGAATATGTAAACAAGGCGATCGATAATGAGGAAGTGTGAACACGCAAAAATGCAACGAATCGGGAGTGAAAGGTGAAATCTTTTTGTATCGAGCCAGAACTGGATAACTGATGTTTAGTAATTCTGATAAACTGGTCCGCACAGCAGTGTGTCTGTAGTGCTCGCGGAGACTGAGGTGGAAATCAACCGTTAGCTTGTTTGCCCGAGTATATGGGGGAAGAACATGAAAACGATGTACAATAAGGAATGGGCAGATAAAAACAAGTTAGTGTATTCCGGTTTAGACACTGTTCCCCACAAATGTCACTGACTGACAGTCCGTCACATCGGACAGCGGCTGCACTGCGGACTTCTAGGCCTCACTCCGTCGATGGAGTCTCAACGTCGGTTGGTTCAGGTTTTCATACCACTTCATTGTGACTGTCGTGTCGCCTTCACCATTATCTTCTGGCCCCCACAAAAAATGACGGCAAGTCAGATAGCAGAGTGGTGCATGTGTCCGAACCAATGAAATCAACAGCGAAGTCACGTGAACTACGCAGACGGTCAGATTATCATCGAATATTCGTTACCTGATGTCCATTGACCATATGGCGATGTAACCATGCAACAGTAATCGTGCGCAAGTAGCGTCTTTCAAAAACAAATTCGGTGAACATTAGCACTCTGATAAGCCGGGTTTTAAAATCATACAGTAGAATAAAATGCTGAGTACACCAACCCTTCCCTAGAAAGGCTCGTGCCAGAAAACACCATCCCAAAAATCTGAATAACTGTTCACCGTCTATCATACTTCCATCAACACTCGTGAGGACATGGTCTATGTTTGAGCTGTACTCGCAAGAACCACTTTTTCGACTGCCAGTGATCTATACAGTAGTTCAAGCATCCTAAAATACGATGTACTAAAAAGAAATCACCGAACAAAGCAAGAGAAATTCGAAGACACAAAAATCTCGGGATGCAACATCACCTGTGACTGCTATACACTGCAACACGATAATGCTCCCATCCACTGATGTAAATGAAAGCACGATCACCAGCCAGGCAAGCGGCACCGGTCAAACTTACCCAGCGAAGCGATCAAAAACGAGTAATCAAGGGTGAACCAATACATAGGTCCACACCGGCCGGCCGACATTCATATTGTCAATCGGTCTGAAACCTGCGAGTCGACGTAGGTAAGACTGGTGCCATCGGCATCCAAATTACAGATGTAGTTCGACACCAACGGTATATTCGACTGTTAGAGATGGATAGGCCTTGGTGAGTCGCGCAACAAGGATGTCAACTAACCGTCTGCTATGTACTTTGCCTATGGCATAGACGATTCACGCACGATATGAACTGGTCAAATACTGACTTGGTGTGTGAAAACCAAGCTGCGGCAAAACAAGGGTAGTAACTTGAGTTTGTTTCCTGTGACTGGATGCAGACTGGAGATGTCAAGGAAGATAGCGGCAAACCGTTGATGTACTGCTATCTACGATAATGATGAAACTATACTGTTATATGGATGTCCCTGCCAAAACACTGAGTTGTCTTAGAAATAAGAAACAATAATGAATTAGTAGGTGAAAGCTATCATCAACATGAATCGCAAACCCCACTTTGAGTTGACTCTCCATACTGCAGCGCGTGTGTAAGGCTAAAGCATTTTAAAGCGGAAGATTTGGCGGTTAAGTATCTAGCATTCAGACAAGATGGTTGCCCTCCTGACAAAAACGAAGGAAGATAGTTTGCCAACTAGGGACCATCGTCCGGCCACGCTGATTAACACCATCACTATGGACAGCAAAATATCAGTAGTTCTCACAGACTCTTACCTGCCACGCAACCATAGAACGTAAAGCAACCTATTGTCAGAAATAGGAAAAACGGAAGGGAGGTGGTCTAACCTCTAACAATAGCTACGTCTATATTCCAACATTCAACATCAAGGTGCCTAAAACTTGTAAATAAACAACCAAGTCGTAAGGGAAATTAAAGTAGCTTGTTTACTGCTCTCACTGCCCGGTGCATTTAATTCACAGACATCTCGGGAAAACGACAATATTCAGACTACTCAGCTCGATTAACCCCCACCTCACTTAAGGTCTCCAGGCATCGACTCTGAGTATCGAAATCCTCAGCCCGGGAGGCGAACCCGAACTAGGGGCTAACCCTTCGACGAACGGCTTAATTTTCCCACACGAGGTTATTTTTTACCAATGAGGTGAGAGTCAGTATAAAAAGTGAATTAGAGGTGTCAATGATGACAAAATACACACCGACGCTCAAATATGTAAATAACACGCAATCTAGATAGCGCAGCAACCACCAGGCACAATCAACTATAAGACCCTTCAGAATGAGATTAATCAACCAGACAGCAAACATTGCAGATGGAACGGGCCATGCGAAAACACAAATCGACTGCTGCTCAGGAACACCCCACAATACAAACAGCCGACACAAAACCATAAAAATAGATAAACGGAATACTCGTTAACAATGTTAATGGTCTCGACGATTTAAAAATCACCGCGACAACAGACTTCCACATATCCAGAACAGTTCACAGAAGACCAATTTCTCACCAGGAGGAGATGTTCGTATGAAAACAAACTGACTTCATCCTTACTGTGAAAGACCGAAGATCGCTCTACAAATAGGAAAGGACAACAGTGGAGATTGAAGCCACTACTCTGCGTTTGCCTGACGGCTTAAACTGAACACGATATACACAATACCCAACAGTCTCTAGAAACCTAGTATGGCAGTTGTACTCGCGGCCCCACAGTACAACTGTCAAGGGAAAGTGGGTATTACCGCTGTGTCTGGTGCCCCCAAACTGCAATCGTACTAACATGATACGCATTACGGAAGCACATGACCATGCCTGTATATTAAATTCACTGGTTTTGCTGGTTTCTTGCGCAGCTGGAAGTATAAAAATTGTGTAGTATCCCCGCCGCGAGATATTCCGGTAAGATTCAGTAGTAGAGTTTGTGGTTCCACAACAGATTCTATCTCGGTTTGGTTGTTGTCCGTCCACACTTATCACGTGAGCTGCTAAAATGGTGATAGTATGTGGGATGTGTTGAGTTGAAGCAGCTAGCAGCAGTCGGGCGCCTAGAGAGGTTGCACCGCTTTGTTGTACAACAATGGAAAGGGAAAACTATACCAGGCAGGTATGAGAAAATGAGAAAAGACGAGAGAAGGAAATGACAACAATCAAGGTACATGGGGCAATACGTGCCCGACTGCCAACGGTCATCTTGGGGTAATCCTGTCATCTAGTTGCCTTTTGAACGCATCGACTGACGTTGTCATGACAACCGTCGCAGGAAGTGGGTACCATGTCGAACAGACTTGGACAGCAAAACTATGTCGTCTACATAAAAAGCCACTACGTGGTATAGATATCTTGTACTTATGGCCCCTGAGACTCACTGTACCGGCGAGTGTAAAAAAAATTTTGTTGGGGTGACTCGGAAAGCATAGGATTTTGTATGTTATTATAAGATCAGAAGCCTGTAAACTAAGGGGAATAGTTCCAGCTTCGAGAGACGGTCTGCATACAAGGAAAATAGACCCTCAACCGGTTTAGTGGCCCGTTTCTGGAATGCCTCTAGAGCAGTGACGTCTCTCTTCTAGTATGGTGAACAAGCCTGATTGCTGACTTCCAGCAGTGGTCTTACCAGTGTGCTGCAAACACGTGAGAATCTGTCGATTGGGAAACTCCCAAGGATCCTGTTAAGCACAGCAGACCTGCTGCTAGCTTTCTTTACCAGCAGCATAGTGTTAGTACTAGGGGAGAGGTCTGATGTAACGACGGTACCTAGGTCGCGCTCCTGGTGGACAGTGGCTAGGGTAGCACCACCGATGCGATGTTTTAGTGCTGTGATGACGAACGTGCAGTCTTTGACTTGGATGTGTTGAAGGACAGTCGATTTTCTACGGACCTTTGAAATCTTCTGCGTCTTCAACACTGTGTAAGACACGCCACAGTTTCATATCGTTAGCATACATCACAACGGGGGAGTTACTCACGCCTGGGAGATCGTCAACATAAACTAAGGATAATAAGGGACCCAGTATGGAGCCTTGTGGTACACCAGTCGTAGCGTTGAACAGCCTGGATAGCTCACTGTTAACCCTAACTGTGTATGTCCGACAGGATAGGCATTGTTTGAGCCAAAAACAAACCTTACTGTATGAGTCCATATCATCCAATTTGCCCAGTAACATACTGTGATCAACTTTACCGAACGCCATCGTGAAGTCTAAAACCACAGCATCAACCGGGAGGCGTTCTTCGGCAGATTTTGTCCACGTGTCAGCGGCAGTCAGTAAGTTGGTCGTGCATGAGTGCCCGTTTCTGAAGCCATGCTGCTCCGACACTAACAGTGAGTGGGTATTTAAATAGTTTCTCACGAAATCGTCTATTATGCTCTCTATCACTTTTGACATGGCTGGTAGTAGAGTAATTGCTCTGAAATTACTGGCGTTCGTTCGACCCCCACTCTTTTAGATGGGAGATGACGCCGTGGTTCTAAGTGGTTGGAAAACAACCAGTATAATGAGTGTTGGAACAAACGAGCAAGCGGTTCCGCTAGCTGCACTGATGAGGGTATCTCGTCAAGCCCCGGAGACTTATCAACGCGCAGCAGGAGTAACTTGGCATGTACGCTAGCCGGGGTAAAGTTGAGGGATGAACCCGAGGAACGATCAGGACAGAAAACCGTGGTGCATGGTTCCGTCTCAGCGGAGTTGCTGAAGACGGATGCATACTGAACACGTAATATCTCAGCTACCTCATAGTTAGAGGCAGAGAGTCCTGAATGTCCCATGAGAGAGGATATGGCAGCTTTCGATCTGGTCAGTGAGGTCATATGTCCGAAGAACCTTTTAGGACAATCGGCAATAGGTCTCGCAAGTGACACTTGGTGACCCAAACGGTCGGCTGCTTTGCATTGATTACGACAGTATACGTACGCCAGGTGTGAGGCACCATCTCCTTTAAGGAGAAGTACATCCCACAGGGCCCGCTTCTCTTTCATTAGACGCTTGGTCGACGGTTTGAGCCCGGACGACTCACAGGTGGGGCGTGAAGAATGAAGTGAGACTGAACTAGTTATCGCGGTGTTCAAGTGTGACATAATACGCTCCAGGTGTTCGCCTACCGTGCTACATTCTTCAGGTGGTGGCCAGCTAGCTTGGGATAAATGTTCTCGCATCTTTCGAAAGTTTATTCGTCTGAAATTACGCCGACCCGACAGTAAAGAACGGGTGATCGTGACGTCGCATATTAAGCGAAGATTGATTGTGGTATGGTCGCTTACATCTAGTGGCGCGCCAACTTCGACTATATCCAACATATGGGGCTCGGTAGTTAACACCATGTCTGGTCGGGATGGCCTGTGACCTCCTCTCCACCTTATGGGTTGACTGACATGTTCGGTAAGTCCTGCCCCCTGCACGAGGTTGTAGAATCCAGTGGCCGCAGTACCAGACGTTAGCCCGCTGAAGAGACTTGCATGCAGGAGGTTAAAGTCCCCTAGGACGATGGTACAATGTCCGGGGATTGCGGTGCCCCGCCTAATTGCATTGTGCATTCTTTCATCCCATTCTGGGGCTGTGGACGGAGCACGATGAATGACGCCGACGACTTGTGAAAAGTGAGATGTCCTAACTTTTATCCACAGGGACTCTTTAAGTGAAAGCAGGATTGGGTCTCTACTTAGGGATGTGTGTAACTCAGCACCAACGTAGACTGTTACGCCCCCACCTCTGTTGACTAGCCGATCCTTGCGAAAGATAGGATAACCAGGAATTTCTATCTCATGATCGGATATGTCCGGCGTTAGCCATGTCTCTGCTACACCTACGATCTTAGGCATCTCTGAGTCGACAAGCCGTTGTAGTTCCTCTAATTTTTAGAAAAAGAACACTAGTAAACATACACCACCAGCTAGATACGCGTACCTGCGCACCCTCATCTGAGATGGTGTCTGCCTTCAGATGTGTAACGGGTAGTACCTGAGCTAGGCCGACCCTTTAGAGGTCGGCTATACCAGGTTTTTTTGGCTGTGCGGGAGGTGGTGGGCTACTGATGACCTCCGGTATCTTGGTCATCTTTACCACACTTGCCGCCATGGGAGGCATACCAGGTGTTACACGCTCAGACCTTGGTCTACCTTCATGAAGTCAGACCTCAGATGGGAAGATGTTTTTTAGCGTACACCACTTCTGAAACACTATGAATAACATATCTCTTGTGAAGAGAATGATTCGTAATAGTCTGGAAGCTGAGATGGAGCTCAGGTGTACTGGGCGAGGAAGGTGTTGGATAGACCATGCTCCACATCCGTCTACGTCCAGGTTTAGTTTAGCTCGAATAAACTTCCACTGGTCGGCCATGCTTATGCGCCTGCAATGCATCAGCATCCTTCAGCTCCTCTACGCCATGTACAACTAAACTATATGTTCGGTCGTACTGGGAACTCTGAGGGTTGCGATATGCCGTTCGTCGAGTCTCCCTGATCACCAAAAGGAAGTCAGGTTTCACTCTTGGTCGTAGTGCGTTTGCCGTCCGGCTTTCGCTTGCTAAATGATTGCTGCAAACGAGTCTTTTTGGACAAATTGACTAGCTTACTTACCGCCTGTTTGAGAGTTTCATGGCGGTTCTCTGTAAGCTGTCTTACTGAGACATCTCGCAGTTGTGTCGCGACCTTTCTCGACAAACGAGACACTAACTGGTTGAATATGGCCTGGTTGGAAGATATTCGTTTATTGAGAATTCCGCCTTTAAGTGTATGAACCATAGGATGAGGTCCATTTCTAAGAACGGTGGGACTACCAGCGACATGACCACCGTGGGGTACTCGAGAGGCTTAGAATCGTTGTCAGACATGGGTATAACGATTAAAAGTTACACAGTAATAAATGGTTGAACAGGTGATATAAAATTAATATAACAAAGCGTATGCACGAACAGAGAAAAGAACTGTCTGGAAAACACAAGGCAGAATAGTATTACGGAACGAACTCACCGAAGACAGCACAGTGTAACGACGCGTTTAAGATAAGAGCTCACAAGTTGTTAGAACTGGTCCAACAAACTAATGCCCAGTCTGTGCTCAATAACTAAAACAAATCGACAATGAAAAACAGAGACAGCGCGTTCACCCCGTGGTATCTGAGGGCCGGGGTAGGTGAGTCTCGGAGCCTTAAACACAAGACCATGGGGAATTCGGGATCGCACTTGCAGTGAACTCAGTAGTTACCGAATTCACAGGCCTTGATTTTGCTGTGAGACTCTACTACCTTCGAACACGGTCCACAGACGCTGTCAGTCAAACTAGTGACACGTCCCATGCTGTTTAACTAATATGCAGAGCTTATAAAGTTTAGGAAAATAAGGATAAAGAACAAGACGAATAGAACTAGCCAAACGTGCTGTCCAGTGTCTATGGTGCCACGAGGTATTGCAGTGTTGCTGCAGTGTATGGTATATCAGTGGCATCAGTGTCACGAGATGAATACCGTGCAGCAGACGTAATCGGAGATTTTGGAGTCTTCAATTGGAGAAACGGCGCTTCCCGTCGGCCAATTTGTGGTAAGAGTTTTTTCCTTTCCATTCAAAAATTCATCAAATCAAATTTGACTCTCGCGAGATCAAATTACACCAGGAGCATGCTAGTATGAGTCCAACAAAAATGGTGAATAGAGTTAACGGAAAAACGACGCGCCAAACTGTCTACAGATCTCCCCAAATCGTAAATTCAAAACGAAGTCAAGCTCCCGAAAAAGAATTTTCATTTTATTCTCAGTCTGACATATTAGTTACGGTCGTAGAAATTCCTGAAATAAATTAGAAAATAACCAATAGCTCCGTAACTTACTGAGGCAGCATTCCGGCTTTTATGGCTAAGTGATTGACGCAATCATCGCTTTCACCCTAAGTTACGTGTCAGTAAAAATGTGTTGAACAAACCATTGATCGAACATTCCCGGCAATATCGTAAGACCTAACACTACTGGTCATTCTACCGGTGTTAGGATCCAGTTCCGCCAAACGTAACTGAATGGAGGCGTGATCCTTTGCACCAATTAACTGATTTGTCACGGCGCACCGCCTAGGTATATAGATATCTACGAATTCACCGGCGTCGTTCTGCATTCTGGAAACACGCGAGACACTTCGGAATACCCGGTTCGATAATGCTAATCGCCCGAACAAGACGGTGGTGAAATTCCCATTCGAAGCCAGCGAACATTCTGGGGAGTTATTATGAGATATATCTAGGCATACTTTTTTAAATTTACCTTTGAAATCCAGTGGAGTTGAAGCGCAAGATTCAAATTTTGGGATTGTAACGCAAAGTGGTGTCCGCAAGTCACAGTTATATTCCATAATTCATTCCTGTACATTTCGTATATATCGTTTCGTTACTTTCAGTTGTACGTTTTTTTTGAAACCATCAGAAACAAATTTTTAAAATTAAATAATCATCAAGAATAGATGGTGGGTACTGTAAAGTCACTTATCTTTTGGTTCTCTTGATACATACTGTTCTTCATACCTGTTATGTTCATTGCACATATTAACCATTTGTCTACTGTTTGAATAAATACATACTTCGTCCTCACGCGCCTTGGTTTCTGCTTGCACGTGGTCGTTGTTATCGGGAGTTAACTGCGGTAACAGCGGATTTTTAGTTGGTTGGATAAACTGGATCTGCCAGAATTACTCTCTTATTCAGGCGGAGCGTTATTCTAACTTATAGCGAGCGTAGTGTGGTGAATTCTATCATAGACAGTTATTGTGGACTATTTTGTTACCTTGTTGATTCACTTCTTGGCTCCACCGCGGTACCGCGCATCTTCTCTCTCTTCTTATTCGTGTGAATTTCGGACGGATAAAGTGGTTGGACGATAAAATATTTTAGCTCCCAGTATTAGCTGCTCTATCGACGCTCAAATTTTATCATATCACGTCGTTTGCGGAATAATCTATAGGTCGTCCAACGAATCTCATCTCTGGTGCTGTCTTTCTTCCTTGTGGTGGTCTATTCTATCTAACGGACCTTGACTTATCCGTGAGTAGTTCCTATTTTTTTACCGATACATTTTCCGCTTAATTTGTACGTCTATCTTTGAGACTATTCGTCACCGTTACGACTATTCTACTACTATACTTTTGGTCATTTTTATCAACTGATTGATTAGTCCACTACAGCAACGTGCTACTGTGCTGTTGGTGCCATTTTGGGTTTCCGTTGCGTGAGCCACGCACGCGTCTTACTGGGCCTTTGGCTCACGCTTGCTTCTGTTGTCTCCTCTCACATGATTATCGTTGGAACACTTGATTCAGAAGATCGCTGTCTCCCGGTGTCTCCACGTTTTTCGAAGTTGGTTTACGAGTGTGACGGGTGCAGGTAGCCCGAACGTCTGAACTGACTATTATAGAATTAAAGCGCACGTTGCTGCTGTGTTGTTGTCACCATTTCGGCTTTCGATTATGTGGAACAAGCAGAAACAACGGAAGTTGCGATAAAAGACGTGAATTAAAATTAAGGTGTGAGACTACTCTTCTGAAGAAGTATGGATCAAACCCGTCTTCACACCATGGTAGTTAGCTTGACTATGGCCTAGCTTACCGCGTTTGATGAAATTTCAATTTGAGACCGGATACTCCAGCGGAGAATGCTTGCGAACACATGACGCGGTTATTTCAGTGTTGGACATAGTTTCGATTAGCACGACGTTTCTTTGATGGGTTAATTCTTGGGCTGTCGTCGTTGTTGAAGTGTGTATCCCTCAGCGTTGTTGACATCACAATGCACAGTTGGTTCCTCGCGTATTATTATTATTATTATTATTATTATTATTATTATTATTATTATTATTATAGACAGCAGTACGTCAGTGGTCCGAACTGATTCTTAACTGCCCCACAACCATAAAGAAGAAGAAAAGATACCCTGCAAGGGCTGCGTGTAATCGGCAGAACGTGAATATCTCCGTTACCTTTTAGTTAAAAA
>LUCH01002490.1:78357-90101 GCA_013368495.1 Paragonimus heterotremus
TTTTGAACGACCTTCAAGGCGAATCCCGTGAAACGGATAATTGCCGTTGGTACCATTTTTTGCAGCGTTTCAGTTTTTCTCACCAAGCCACAGGAGGCAAAGTTAACCTGAGGTGTAAACTCAAAAGCTGAACTTATTGGCCAGAAAATTGTCGCCAACATCTCAAAACGGTTTTTAATCTGGTCCAAGCGTTGTTTTGGACAAGGAGCACTACCTCGTTGTGTATAGTATTTGGTATGTGGTTCAACCACCAACTACCGATGCGGCATAACACGTAGAATGTTGCGTAAATCATATGTCTAATAACAGCATGAATGACACGAGTGACTGCCACACAATTAATTGTCAGTCAGAGTAAATATGCCCCGGAGTTTGTGTGTCATGATGAAGCTTTGAATCAGACAGCGCTTGCGGTGTGGAACTGAGATTAAGACCCATCTATGTTTGTAATGGTTAAAAACGTCTGGTGGATAAGTATACGACGTCAGTTTGATGACAAATAATGTAGCCTGTTGTCCGTTTCAAAAGCTAAATAAATAAGACAGGGTCGGCGAGGCAACACATGTAAGAACACATGAAGACGTTGAGCAAAGCACAGCGATAAAACAACCACTCAGTCAACTCAACATTGAAAAATGATAGCGCGGTACTATCGAACGTGATTTTAGTGTGCACAATTAGACATAGTGGACAGTTTCGATGGACAGATCGCTTCCGAAAAACGGATTACAATTTGTTAGGAAGCAGGCTGGGAGTGAATTATGATCATATGAGACGACGTTTGTAACCAACAGAGGACTCCAGAGCAGCGGAGGGGTTCAGAAACAACAGGGACTAGCCGAGCTCCAAAACGGCGATGCAGGCGTCACTCAAGCAAAATGCGATAATCAATAACCGGCTATTCGCACCATTATCAAGTTGAAATAATACATCAAAACACTCGATTCAATGCGCATTTGACGGCCAGAAACGGGGGAGGTAGAATATGAAGGAGTAAACATCTAATAGGGACGGGATTGAGTGGGATTTTCATGTGGCTGAAGTTGAAAGGTTGAGACAGCCCACGTCCAGGTTGATGGGGATGGAACCAGTGTTCCATTCTTCGCAAGACAAAAAGCGTGTATTCGCATCGCACAAGATTTGGTCGGCGCAGTTCATTCAGCCATAGAAAAGATGGACCAGGCTGGAGTAAGACATACTTTCGAAGAATTTGTAACAAGCACCCAAAACCACGTTACCGAAACGATATCGTAGGTGAAAATCATGGAAACCGCGTGGCTTTATATGAGAGTGCGAAATAGGAAATCTGTACAACGAACAGTATGCGACACTTTTGCCAAAGTGTCCTTGAGTGATCACAAAAGTAAACACCCAACTAAAAAGGAATAGAAGCTCAGAGTCAGCCAGGGGTTTGTGGAAATGTACCCTCCCGCTTTCATGTTTACTGGTGAACAGTAGGGTGGCAGCGTCATGACTGGTTCTTTTCTAACTGTTGGATACGAGTATCCCTAGAGGATGTGGAGGCCTTTTGGGACGGGTTCGTTCTGGTCAACGAATGCGCGTTTGAGAAGTTCGACAAGAATTGAGTTACGCTTACCATACTTGTTGATTATGAAATATTTCTCATTTCGGCGGAGTACCTTGTAAGTAATCATAAACTGGTTGGAGTGACCTCTGCTATGCATCGTTGCGTACAAAGACAAATGGGCAGTTGCCCAATTCGGACGATTTTTGTTCCCGACAATGACGTTTATGTGTCGGTGGAAAAGGAACTTGCGTTTTCCTAAGGTCATTTGGCATCGTCAAGCTTGTTGTAGCCAGGGGATACGCGAACTCGCAATGCATGCGAAGAGTAATTCCAAATACTACCTCTTCCGCAGTACAACTAACATTCATTTTAACGGTACATCGAATCCCAAGTAAAACTAAAAGAAGCTAATTCACTCCGTTTTCTAGCGCAGTTCTGGGCTAACCGAAACACCTAGTTGGCAGTTAGTGTTCCAGTCATCCATTTAAACAAGTGTGGTATGCTGTTGCCTTCACATTATTTCACCCCATAATCTGCGTTAGTTCACAGAAACAGGCCAGATTGAGATTGTTTTATCGTCAGATGAACGCCAGTCTTCTACGTTCCCCCGGACCACTGTTTCAGCCGGTGTGTCTGTAACAGAAACGACCATGGGTCAAAGGGTAAATCTATCGACCCTAGTTAGGAAGTGCGTATAATCATGTCAACATGGTCAAAACATGGCTTAAGGAGTGAAAACTTGCCTGGACTCGTTACAATGTGCTTCGGGATCTGGTCTTCTGGCAGGGTATGTACTACTAGTTTGAGAAGCATAGACCATTATTAACTTGTGACCATGCGTAACGGGTGTCAATGAGTTTAACGCTTGTGCACTCACCTGGATAAGAAGGTGGATGGAAGCGTTCAAATATCCGACGTCTGGAGGGTTCCTTACATGGGTGTGTGGATGTGCTGTTGATCTGTCGCATAAAATTTGCATGCCACTCTCGTGATGGGATATGGAAACCAACCTTTGTTATTAGGTCAGGTGTTTGATGGACCCTTCCTTTTATTGTCAAGTTGCCCACTCCGTCATATGCGGGAAGGGTGGTAAACAGATATGTTCCACTTCTTGGCGAGATACTGCCCTGACTGTGATGTTGGTGTCGTCTCTGTTGTACCGCATATCCGTCGATAATTGAGAGATAAAGCCAAGCTGTCGAATCACTCTTAGAGATCGTTTGTCACGTTTAGCACGAAAAGCCTACTCAATCGGCTTGTGGTCGGCAAGGATGGTGGAATGCTGATTTCTCAATAATTGTGGGGAACGTTCGACGCTGAGATAGACAGCGAGCAGTTCGCGAACAAAACTGCTGTATTTCGCTTGTGCTGGCTGCAACCTGCACAAAAACCGGTAAGTGGCTTGGATTGATTTTCCTCAAGCAGCTGGAATACACCGTCAGTTGTTGAAATGGGCGCATCTGTCGTGAGCAACAGTTGAGTTCCCGAGTCAAAATACGTATAATTATTGTTCAAAGCGTTTCTCAGTGCTGTCTTATCACTTCCGAAGGCCTGTACTGCGCATAGGGTCAACGTGATGGTTTAAGTGAAACACTCAGTTACACCTGTCAAAAGGGTCAACATCCTGGCATCATCAATAATAAGGCGGCGATAAATGCTGACCATTTCGGGACAGCAACTTATGTGATTTAAGGTGGACAGAAATGGAAGAAATGTGTTGGCTTTGGTCTTCTCAGGTAGAGGCGAAGCACTTAGGGGACCGATACGGCGTTCGAGAAAACCCAGTGCTGATAAGCCGAACAAAATTGAATGAGTATATGCTAACACTGCAGTTTAGAAATCGTTACAAACTTCGCGAACGTGCACTTGACATCCTAACACTGAGTTGCTGGCAACCAAGGCATCATCCAAGTAGACATAGGTAAAGTCCAGTCCACGCAAGACTTCGTCAATAAAACACTGGGCCGCAAGTGCCACGTTATTTAGCCCGAATGACATACGGGGAAATTCACACGGCGAAAATTGCGTGATTGTCATTGTTTTGGGGCTATCTTACGATGCATCTGGGAGATGATGATGTTTCCGGAGTAGGTCCAGTGAAGATATTTTCCACCTATCGTATAGTCTCAATGCAATACTGTAGGTATTTACTGTTGGATAGAAATATGGAAGCTTTGCATTGCTCGAAGCACGATAATCGTAACATGATCTCTAATCGTCCGAAGACATTTTCGGTGTCATGTACAGTGTGGTTAGCCAATTGCTGATTGTTGGTCGAACGACGCTTTGTTGAATCGTGTGGCCAGCTTCAGCTCGTGCCAACTGGAGTTTCGCGGTATCGAACTGACGAGATCGCGCGCACATGGGATTTTTTGTGATAATGTGGTGCTGAATGGTGCATACCATTGCCTTCATAACACCTGGTGGCTATAAGAGTAAACAGAACTCTTAAAATTGAATGAATTTTGATGAAGGCATATGCCGAACAAGTGGGGTTTGCCACGGACTCGATTAACGGCGCCTTTTGATATTTCAGCCTGATCCAAGAAATCCGCCCGACCTTGGATGTCTTAACAACGAATATGATAGACAAAAACCTGAGTCTTCGCCCGAGGCCAAGGTTGAGGATGCACAACCCCATGCTGCGGGTATCAATGCCACTATGGTTAACAAATATATGCTCATAGTTCACAGGTTTGACGGAATGTTCTGGAGAAGGGAATGAGACTGACTTTGGCACTGATGTTGACAAGGAGTTTGGTGCCAAAATGCCTGTTTTTCAAGTAAATTACACGACCAAATAATAGTTCATCAGTCACAACGGTTTCGGTCGCGGACTAGCCCATTGTTTCACTTTTGCCATGGACAAGTGACGACAGTTCATGGTTTCTCATATTTCACTGCCGTTATCGTAGCTCCTGGCGCATGCAGGCCATGCGGAGAAGATCATGCTGTAAGCTAAACAAGAATGTCGGACAGATATCTTGTGCCATATATCAAAGGTTTTGCTCTGGACTTATTTGGTGTGAACGTGGTGATGTGCTGGAACTCGCTCGGGCATATCGGACATATTTCAGTTTCCCCATAGAATATCCCAAAAACAGTCATGCTCACGTCGTTCGGGACGTGCAAATTACTTCTTATGTAGATAGATCTAGGCAACGCAACACAAACGCAACAACGCTTTAGCGATGATGACGACCTTGGTCATCTCTGCTCGGACGATAATTTAATTGCCATTCAGTCAGGTCACAGCATGGACTACACGTTTCCAGTCTTGCAGCACAACAAGTGTTTCAACAAGACGATTCCGTGAGATTGTACTGTAATAATAAAAAGACTGCATAATTCAGCACTACACAAAAGGTATATTATTGCTTCCCGACCGTAAACACCGCAGATTTAAAAGATAACACTGTACATTTTCATGGCACTGATTAGTGAGCAACTATTCCCTTAAATGAGATAGAAACCAAAATAATTCTGGAACGCAGCAATTTGTTCACCTTGGATAACCTGTAGCAAGTGGGTTAACTTGGAAACGTGGCATAATACGATAACCGCAGAAGACAGTCTTTAAACCACACTTCCATGTGTACTTGACTTGTGGTATTTTGAAGTGCCATTAGTATTACAAATGGGATTTTCGGTGAAGAGATGTCGCAACATGAAGGTCTTGGACGCTAACGGAGCTGAAAGGTCATCGTAGTTTTGTGTGTGTAAGCCGTACGTGCCTAAACTTTACAGGATATGGTGGAATGGAAGGATAGGACAAGCCTTCCGGGAACAGTGTCGGTTATTCAGTTCACCGCGCTAGGCCAGTGGCAGTTCCCAACCGTCCGATGTGTCCACCGCTCTTTTTGCGTCAGTGATCACGGCAACACGCGTTCACTTTAATATTGGTGGATCGTCAGTTTAATATCAATTAAGCATGGCGTCTTACAATAATCGAGTCATCCTCCACTGTCGTCCAAGTTTGTACCGGTTGAGAGCCCCGAACGATCTTTCAGTGTACTGTTGATGTGCGAGGTAACGGTGATCGGCGGCTAATTTCGAGGCTCGTTGATCTTGTCACACGTTGTCTTCTAAATTAGATGCCATATCTCGTCAAAGTAACTGTTGGTGGGTATTCCTCCAATTCTCTCGTATTCTTTTGAGGAATCTTCCTTAGAGGTGGTCGCTAACTGTAACGATTCACGTCTGATCGTTGAGTTATGCGTAGCCCAAAAACTGACCCCCCAAAAAGAGAACAAGATTGAATCCAACAATTTCTACCGTACTGTTAAAGAAATGCATCAATAATACAAAAGACAAACCTCAATCGTTCGCGACGATAGTTTCGTCCAGCAAAATCAATAGCTTCTCAACAGGACCAGCAAGGTCAAAGGTGAACCATCACGCCAGCGGACCAGAACAAGAATGGCCACTCACTCCGCGGACATTTAGTGACACAATAGTTTAATAAAAATAAAACGGGGTGGGTGAGGTAGTGGAATCAAGTGTCAGGTTAGTGGGAAATAATAGGGAGAACCAGATGGAAAGCTGCCTTTCATACTGATCCGACTTCGTGACAGCCTCGTCACATAGGTGTAATTTCTGTATCTTTGCTGACGGCAGACCGTCATTAGATTTCAAGCCCGTTCGACAGCACGAACGCATTAACTGCACGAAAATGTCTGAGAAGCGGGCTCTATCAAATAACAAATATATGTCTGAGTCGAAGTCTGTCGGGAGAACAATTCGGCACGTGCGTTTCATATGTAGAGTAAGGCGTACTAAGTGTTACGTAGGGCAATGGTGCGGACCATAGATAAATGACTACGGCCTAACACTAACCACATATAGCAAAAGAAGGATATACAATTGAGTAACAAGGTGCATAACACAAATAGGCATGAACAGGAAGATGATTAGAACATAGGAAAATCGGGAGACTCATGTGCGGTACATAATAATGTCCGTGTGGATAATAATGTGGATAGCATTATCTGGGTGTATGCTGTGTGTTGGCAGTGTTGTGAGGATAGGATCACGTGGATGCGATGTGGAGCGGTACAGTTGTGGTGTAGCCCACGTTTCCGTGTGCGTTGGCTTTGCGCGTTGTTGATTTGTTCACCGTCCGAGACGCAGTGTCAGAAGTTGTGTTATGCTCCTTGCGGGTTTAGTGGTCTTCATGTGAGTGCATTACGCGCCTGTAAGCTAGCGCGCGTGAGTTGGCTCAGTCGATGCGCGCGTGTGTGCGTGCATGTGACCTTGCCTCTTGCAGTGTTGACGGGACAAGGCGTCCCTGCCTATTGGGTGAGTGAAAGTGAATTACGCCAAGGAGAGCCTGTGTGTGCAGAGTGGACAGAGCATGTTGAATCACGCGCTGGCCTGTGGGGCGCGTGATGAGTCTGTGACTTTGTGAATAGGCCAGGGATATGTGAGTGAGTGAGACGGTTAACATGTGGTCTTCTGACCGGAGGTGAGGTGAATGGATGGCTAGGAGCGAGCCATCGGAGTTAACGCGGGGTGCTGAACCGCTATATAAGCAAACGGGTAGAAAATAAACTTAAAGATCACACTCACTATGTCTACACCGTAAACGTGACGGTCGTCAAATATTTAACGCAGTCAACTACTTCTAACCTACCGTCACAGCCATTGTGTGTTATGGTGGTCTACGGAGGGCAACATTAGCCACACCGTCAATCAGGAGAGGACTTCGTGACACACACCATGGTCATGATGCCGGCCGCGGGTTCGTGGCAAATGAGATGATGGAAAACTCATTCCAGGGAAATCGGGTCGGTGGGAATTATTGAATCATCTATTCAAATCCAAGGAAACGTGATCACGGTTGGCCGTTCGCCACACTTTTCCACAACCGGATAGTCAACTGGTGGAATAAATTGCCCTCGGAGACTGTGAAGGCTTCTGGTGTTGACGAATCCAGGCGTGGCAGGACATGTTGGAATTACGCTGTCTCGTCTGTACCCCGCTGAAATAGGATGTTGTTTTTCCTTTCGAGGTAAACAGCAGTTGCGTCTTTTCATTTCAGTCCTCGTGCCAAGATGATCGACAGAACGCACTGCGTCGAGAGGAAGTTTACTTCGGTCATTCTTCAAAGCATGGCAGTCAAACGGTATGAGGTTAACAGGCGTACGGCTCCACATAATCTTGTGTTTGGAATCTAAATTCAAAAGTATGTGACGACTGACCTGACATCCGCATATACGCACTAAATTTCGGGTGTGTATTGGAAGACTCAATAGCGATTTGTACCATTACTAGTCAACATGTCCAGGAAACAGGATGCGCAAACATATTTACGATCGCGCCTCAATGTGATTACTGCAGAACTTTGGAGGCAGAAACTATACTTTTTGCGTCAACCTTATTAAGTTCAGCAAGTACTGTTTGCGCGGTTAACTCAAAATTTGATTCCAATTTCCGTGCTATCACGGCCCATTCCAGTTTTTGCTTTATTGTTGTCCTGTGCAACACAATCTGCATCAGGATGTCGTTAATCGTCACCGAATAGCGTAATACTTTATTGACTGCATTTTATCGTATCGGCGTTCAGTTTCACTTTTGTTCTGAGGATAACTTTCCACATACAGTCATCCATATCCGTTTCCGATTACCGTTCTCATTGTTCTAGTTATTGTTGAGTTACCATACCGGTTCTATCATTGTAACGCAACAGTGGGGTTGTATCTGTTGCACTTAGTTTGCAGTGGCACTCAATATACCTAGCAAGTCTTATGGGCGGTCGGTCGCTGGCTTAGTTAGTTATTTTGAGTACAGCATGACGGTTAGGAGCGTTATGCAATGCCGAAAGTGCTTTCACTGGAACCATTCTGAATTCACTGGTCCAAAGGAGGAAGAGTTAATTTCACTTACCACCTCATACCCCTCTTATCCACATGGGTTGTCTGTTCTGAGGTACGTAGCTTATATTTGTGAGCGCGATCAACATATAAACGGCCGAGAATGCGTTCACCCAAGATGTTCCCAAAAACCGTTGCAGATCCCGCATGGCTAGAAATTTTTAACAGATTTCTTTTATGTGGAAGGCCTGGCCGGCGACTCAGCATGCGGTGAAGAACATGAGGGAAGAACTGGCCATCCTGAACGACCATGTAGCTCCATATCTTCTCGGACTTACTGCAGCAAAAACAGTAGTGGTGTTCTGTGAAACTCAGATAGTTGGGGCTGATGTTGACCTCAAAGATCCAGCTACCAGCGAGTTAAGAGTAATGCTATGGGAGCTTTTCCCGGCTACGCCTCCCTAGGGCGAGCAGGCCAGATCAGATTTGGGTGCGCCCTTTTCTTCCGGACCGCACCGGTTTGGTTTACGCTGGCAGCTTTCATTCTAAGGCCTCCAAAAGTCGCTTGGTCTTTTCGTCATATCACCTACCAAGCTGGGCCACAGCGCAGTGCTTGACAAAACATAACCTGAGACTCGTGCATATCAACGTAATGAGCATCTCAATAAACCATTGTCCACGAGAAAGGGAAAACAGGCACCAGATGGCTGTAACCAGGACACATGAAGACTAACTCTAAGTATACAGTAAGGTCATAGGCCACAGAGCCCAACTTACTCTAACTTCTCCCATATCTCCGGCAAGATGCATCAACCTCAGAGCTCCTCCTCGATTACCATCTACAAAACTTGGGCTTTCGAGTAGGAGTAATTCAAGCAATATAACTAGTCCGCCGCCTACCACTAATCTTCCAATTCCTGCAGCCCTTATTAAACCGATTGCGAAATATTTCGCCCCAAAAATCTGTAACTGGAACTATCGGCTGGGTTTCTACTCTGCACTTTTAAAAGCGCTCACCCGATCGTCTTCTCCGGTATGTTTTCCTAGGGGACTCAAATCTTGCTCGGTTAAAACCTGCCCTCGCGTAACACATCGCGAAATTTTCGGGGAAGAAAAACAGCAAATCACCTTTCCGAAAACCCATGTAAAGATACAGCCAAAAATGTGCCAATCGCGGCATACCAATTGAAGGCTGCGCATTCCACTGATAGATAACCTGTGTCGAAATACCCGCCGCATGCTAAGCGAAATCGAAGAGCCCTCGGGCAGAGAAGGACGATCACAATGAATCAGCAACCCGCGTCTCCTCCATAAGCTATTGATCTCCTTTACCAAGCTCCTGCCCACAACTTTATGGTTCCTTGCTCACTCATTTAAACAAGGGATTAGCTTTTGGTTGCATATATAGAAAATGTCCAAGCTGGTTTAATTAGCTTTAGAAATCAGACAGTTGACTTCCGAGACAACCCCCACATATTGGCTTTTGCGGGGACTTAGCTTTCAACGGACATCGGTGACATTGGACCAAACATCATTTGGTACTCCGTCTACCTTGATGATTCTGCCGGAAAAGGAATGAGAACCTCCGATTATTCTTAGTCAGAATCTCTCGATATATACGGTCATGGAAATTTGTCACTTCCCCGATAAGTAGGGTGCTGCGTGGCTACTTCCAATACTGCGCTGCCAGGACACATTCCTAGGAGCAGTGGTTTTTCGTTACCCTCTCAAATGGCACTTTGGATGATGAAATCCTTTTTGATAGCCTGGAAAAATTCCTAGACTGCAGCGTTTTCCTCGTCTTCACATTCTGGATGAGTTCAACGCACCCAAGATAAATAAGTCATCAATTTCCCATTCGCACTTTGAAAATGGTTTCTCGGCTACCTTATCGAAGCTTACACGATGAAGTGCACAGACACAGAAGGTCGGTTCACGAAGCGGTATCGTTCGTGCCAGATCCTTCTTCTGCTCGACTTAGTTAATAAAAACGAGACTCACTGTTGATTTTTTGAAGTCCATTGCACCATTTTTTAGATCGCTTTGCTTTGTTTGATTAGGGTTAAAATGTGGCCTTATGTTTTATTATTTTCCTTGAAATTAAACTGTATTCATCATATTTCTTCTTGCACCATCTACTGCCACCGTTTCCTTTACTCTGATTCACTGTGAGCCACTTACATTTCTAAATGTCAAAATAAGACACTTTTCAATAGTCTTTTGAAGAAGCTTAGAATTCTTATCATTTCTCGACGCATAAACGATGGTTTTACCCCGACCCAATCAATGACCATTTATCTGCGTGAGCTCGGTTCCAGTGTATTATCTTCCATTGCTAAGCGGTGCCTAGTTGTCAGATTTGTTGTACGGGCATATTGTTTATTCAGTTTGTGAGATATATTCACATTGGAGGTGAGAGATTTAATTTTTAAGCATATTGGTTCAACTAGTACCGTACTGAATTCAGTTTTTACCGGTACATTCCCATTGACCGTTTCGAAGGTAGATTATCTCCTCTGTCGCCGGACATTGAGAAAGGCATTTTTGGATCAACAAGTTACTCGTAGCCCGGTGTGAACATCAATCATTAGCGAGCGATCCAGTACTTACCTTGTGGAGATGTTTGTCAAACTGCCACCTAAGTGCAGTGATCGCTTGTTATTAATCTTCCAGCCAGCTTGCTACCGGCAGCAACAACCAGGAAGAAAGTTTCCGTTTCGAAACTACAGTCAGGTTGGTTTCTGATGTCAAGAAAAGTTACATCTGCTCAAATTTTCTCGATTGTTATTCTGTGGATATAAATTATGACGCATTTTAAAACGCAGTTCACAAATCGGATGGATTATTCATAGCACGCAAACGGTGAACTTTCTTTCCGTGCTCACCTCCTCTGCAAAGAATACTCCACATCCCTGATGCTCATCCTCATCTGGCCCCGAAGTATAGGCTTACAAACAATCTAGGGTACCTGAAGACTTTCCGAGCTGTTCGAAATGAGTGTAAGGGAGGAAGCCGCATGCGCAGTAAGAACGCACAAGCTCATCGTAACGATCCTACTGAGAGCCTGTGAGTGTAAAATAAACCATCCTCTTCAAGTATATCCGTCGTTTGAGAGAGAACAGTTATTCATCTTTTTCTCTGCGACCCCTCGATAGGGAAAATAATTTCAACCAGCGAGTGGTTTCAGAGGTACTCCAGAAGAACTGTCCATTGGTGTAAACGTCCAACTGACATCCTACTCCGCCTTCACGAAACATACGGCAACCACTCGTTATTGCAGGCTTACCAAGAGGCGAATACATCTTGCCAACGTTTGAATCGTTCGCCAACGATTCAAGGTTCACAACGAGTTACGCGTAATCGGCAATTATCCGTTTCACGGGATTCGCCTTGAAGGTCGTTCA
>LUCH01002491.1:30974-41052 GCA_013368495.1 Paragonimus heterotremus
CTAAAAGCCGGTTGAATATCAAAATGAACAAAGTGATCGGATCCGGGTGAACGGGATTTACAGCATGGAGCAAGTTTACTGATCGTTGTAAAGCCGAAGTCTTTTGTTGTTGTCTTCTAGGCAGTTTCATTTTTGCTCTAATTTATTCTGCTAATCGTTTGAAATGTAGTACGAATTACTATTTATATAAGTTTCTGTTATTTTGTGCAACCAAAACCACTGATTTCAAATTCATTCGTGTTAATCAGATAAAAACATTTCATCTTCCTCTTGCACACTCCCACTGGTCTTCCTTCTTGATATTCATTAGTTGTACGGCCAGTTGCTTCCTTATTGCGACAAATTAGTCGGCCTTATGTATGGGCATAGTTTCAAAGCAGCAACCTTTGTGTGAAGAAAGTTTTTTCACGCGTTGTCGAATATAGCCGATCGACTGTAGTGAACATAAGGATCAGGTTATTTGTTCCATAAACGTTGATATTACGATTTATTTATGCACAGTGTCCAGCGGATCGACTGTCCCGGCAGGATTTCATGAATAGTTCACGCTGGAATCCACCAACGATTCATTGGACCATTTCGTGGATCTCATGTGAAACAATGAAACGGATGGGTAACCTAGTCCAAGTGTCAAATTTCCTAACTCCTGGTGTGACTTCGTAACTCAGCTGGCACAGAGCTTGTCGTGTCGAGGATGGTGTTTCTGTTGCTGGTTATAATCCAGACGAATTCCTGACTTTCCACAATTAGGTCTCATCGAAAATCAGAATTCTCCTGAACTACTAATTAGTAATATCATTCAAAGTTTTGAAGGTTCCTCATAAACGTAATCAGTTAATGAAATATGGCTAGCTGAATGATGCTAATACAAGCACAGCTACAGTCTGGAAGGATTGAAAAGATCTACTGACGCTATTTTTTAGTTATTTCGAAGACAATAACAATGTGACTATACAAAGTTGGAATTAATTAAAGGTTGACATGAAAGCGGTGTAGAAAAAAAAGCGAATCCGTTAGGTGAACAGGAAAAAGCGTAGAATATCCATAATTGAAAGAGTAGCGTTACACAAAATTTCACGATTTGTATATCGATGAAGAAAGATTACATTCATATTATGCTGATTGAATACTTTGCATAAACGTGGTAGATTATCTGAAGAACTTTTATACTCTCAGATAGCAAACAGTGAAGTAGTATACTCATGCATTATGATTTCTGGGGAGGGGAAATACATTGACAAATTCACTGAGTTTGTGACGCCGGATTTTGAATGACTTTAGACGCTAAATATCAAAATATTACTTTCCGATTTTGATGAAAACTGCAATACCACGTCGGATAAAAGTCGAACGTATGAGTAAAGTGACTACGAGTAGGAAAGAACGGTCGTTAAAGGATTGTTTACATTCATTACCTGTAGCAAATAAAACGTGACATAAATGAAGACAGGACTGCAATCACCTTGGTAACTGAGACAAAACTATGAATAAGACGGACCAAGCAAGCAGATATGATTGGTGCTTAAAATCACATTAGGGACATCTCTGAACAAACAAACATCATCATTTGGAATTTCTACAGTGGTTTCATGAAGTTAGAATGAGGAAGAAAAACGAATATCACCATTAAGACTACCGGAGCTATTTGTGAGTGACGTAACGACGACTAATAAATAATAGTTTGATAGAATACCTCTTAAAAACAGTATGCCAGACTAATTAAAGCAATTAAGCAACTGACAAATACACTGCTTTAGTTTAACAATCTTTCGAACAACCGTAGAATTTCTATGAATCGGAAACCGGGTGGGATGAGCTGAATAAGTAAGAATTTCGGTGACGAAATGTGAGTGAGCATTCGAAAACATTATGCTCTGGTCAATACCAAACATTTCGAACTGCACCTTGAGGAAATCGATAGTATAAGATTCTTTATGGCCAACCGGAAGCTTCTGAACCACAGCGACCCGGTGATCTTCATTACGCTTGACGCAAACAAGCCTGACGGAACAGCATCTATTACAAACCTTTAATCCGAATAACATGGTAGATCTTTTTTTGTTCACTTTCATTGTTTCAACTAACACCAGCTTTTGGCCAAATAGGGTGTGCCTGTCTAATTTTGTGCACGTACCCGCTTGTTTGCAGATGTAAACAGATACACAGAGTGAGTGTGTACCACTCTATCTTCGCTTGGGTATACACATCGAAGTACGGAGATGATTTGTCAGTGCATACTTGTTTGAGCATGAACTCATTGCACTGGGCGCGTGCTCATTCATTACAGACGTGAGTTCAGTGTTGCGTGTATGGACATGCGTGCGGTTCATTCCTCCCATAAGTTTTAGAATCATTCCATTTTTTAGTATAGGATAAATTGACACATCTGTGGTCATCTCTCAGGTTTCGCCAAGGGTAATTTGAGCCTAAGCTCTATCGGCAGGCCTCACTAGTGTGCAACATGCATTCTGTTCGCTTCTTTTTGTAGAAATTTGACTGTTCTCTCGAAGGTTTTTCAGCTTTCTACGTGAAAGTCAACGGATCAATCAGGATATAATGTTCTGTTCGGAACAATTTACAATTGTGTGGCATATTTACGGACGTATAGAATTTTGTTTCGAATGAATCGTTTTCTTCTGTTGAAAAAATCTGAAAGAACACATTGAATAAAACAATAACATATGATATTGGTAAGCGGTAGGGAATTTTGTAATGACGGCCAAATTTTCCACCGAACTTGTTTCGCGCACAGCCTCGTTAACCACACCAGTATTGTTCAACTGAAAATGAGTATTTTGTCAGCGCAGCACAAGTTAACATTCCAACTTATCCCAACAGCCAAACACTGTCAACAAGTTGTCTAAGCGTGCTGAAGTTTTGAACAACGAAAGACCTAACCAATGTGTCGAAACTAACTTGTTGATTCTAAGGCAAGCATTCAGCATGGGTATGTAAGTTTGCGCACAAAAATTCTATCCAAGATGTTTCTGTGAGCGCAAACAAAGTACGGTTGATGCTAAGCAATGAAGTAATCGAATTACGTCAGTCATCAGGATGTCCAGTTGACTTCACGAACAAAGCGGTTTCTGAACTCAAATTTTCCCTTATTTGTTTAGTTTGCCTACAAGATGCCGTTAGCGACTTGGTCCAACAATTTTGGAAGTGTTGGGCCATAAGCTGGTCCAAACTGCAGTTCCATCCGCAGATGTTAGTTTAAGTACACCTGGAAACGAAATGGTGGATATCTTGACATTCAGAATGATTTATCGGATCACATACCAAATCAATAAGACCTACTCACTTGGCTGAATAAGTGCCCAGCAGGGTAGACTGTACACAATGAGGTTTAGTGATAGTTAGGTAATTTTCTCTGAGTGATAAGTGGAGGGAAACCATTTATTTGCCGTACAATGCACTAACTCTAACTGATCTGTTTTTGTCTGTTCGCCTAATCAACATCAGAAAGTAATTCTCTGCACAAAACGATAAGTAAAGTCTGATTTGGATTGTTCTAATTCTCTGAGTTTTTCCCGTCCACGAATGGCATGAAAATCCACTGGAGGCTTACTTGCCATCTGTTTCCCAGTTTGAATGAATATAACACAAATTAACACTTTTTATTGGCTCTTCACCATCAGACATCAATAATCGAATACATGTTTCGGAATGTGCTGGAAAAAGTGACTTTCCGAAAGAGACGAAAGAGGGTTGTATTGTGCCATTAGGTCCGTTACATTTTGGAGTTCACTGTACTCACTTCTTACCAAATTTAAACGAACACTTCGTAAGTGGTAGAAGGTGTAGATTAGCTAGCAGATGATCTATGACCAGTGTGTTTACGACCAAAAGCGAAACACGAATTTCACTGGCACCCAGAGCGAATAACTTGGGTTGCTAGGTTACATACGTACGGTGTCGTAAGTAGGGAGCAGTGGTAGTCGGCATCATTCAGCCAACTCAAACCAGACATGAAAGTTTACAGCTCTTGCTCTCGACCCCGATGCATTTTGCCTGTGTGCGCTAAGTGTATACGCATACATCCTGTGTGTGCGTTACCATTTTTCCTGTTCCTCTTATTGCTCGGCCCCCAACTTGATCACGCGATCTTTGATGAACGCTGGCCATCCCCTCAGCCAATGTTGTGCGACTTAACACAGTTGCACCGACTCGTATTCTGACTGACAATGAACAGAACATAGAAGACAAACTTACCTGTTGCTTAGCCAAACCCAAGATAATCTACCCAGGTAACTGACAAATTTGTCCAAGAATGCACATTTCATTGCAATACACTTATTAAGAGTGTCTTGATAAGGGCCATAGCTATCCTTATTGTTCGATCACAACATTGTGATCCTGGATTATCTGGCCACTACGGATTGACAACACTGAGAACCGACTTCCCTGGGTAAAGTCTATTCAGTTCAAACTATTGATGGTTTGGTCCCTGCTGACCATTTCACGGGGTAGTAGCTCACCCATGAATTGAGCCACCGGGAAATCGGCCATGCCACCACTGAAGCACCCAATGTACCAGCGTCATCTTCCACTTAACTTCCTGAGGAAAAGTCGCGACTCATCAGTCACATTTCTAATCGGCCTTTTAGGTCACAACACGATGAAATTCTGCCAATCTGAGTTAAGTGGTGAATGGGCGAATGAACGGTATTCAGCACAGGTCATCTACGAAAAACACCAAGCAACAACAACAACAAACTGTTTTATTCACTTAACTTAAGTGAATTGCAACTGATGTACATGCGCGGCGATTTGTCAATGAGGACCGACATTTTTAAGCCAGGTGCTGTGCAGCTAAACACAATCAACTGCCCCCTGTCCAACAAGGTATCTAGGCCCGGTAGTTTAAAATATATGACTCAAAAAGAGATTCAGTGTAAAGTGAAAAGTGTACCGATGATGGATCAACTAGACGAAAAAATCCTGTAAATTTATATCCTGTAATCAGCAGTAGATATATATACACATATGTGGATGACTAAAGCAAGAAGTCCCTTATAGAAAACGGTATTATATACCTGACGTGTGTTTGGCAGTCCGACTTTCGATGTGTACACAGTAGGGATACATGTAATTATATTACTTGATTGATCAAACTTACAGACCGAGATGAGTAAATCCCTTTAAAAATTAAATCAACGTCCCGTACCAGCGTCCGCCATCTGCGAAAAGAGGGTAGTCACTATGCATTCTCATTGGTCTCACAAATGCCCTTCCGTCAACGCTCCCCAAAAGTACCTCGAGAATGTCATTCCCATCCATGTTTTCTTATGTCTAGTCGACAGTTATCATATAAGAGAACTTTCACTGTCTACAAGGAGTATTGCCTTCACCCTGATTCAAAAAACTTGACGATTAGTCTATACCAACGTCTACACAATTGATCTCATCACTTTTCGATGCGGGTATGTATGCGTGTATGTAACTGTCAGTATACTACACAGGTACAAAAATAAGCCATGCTCGGTTTTCACACTCAGATTAATCAGCTCACAATGTAACAGGAAGGCAGCGAATACCAACTTTTCATGTAGGCCTGGGTTGTAGCCAGTACTTTCTAGAATTGCAAAGGAAATGTAAGCTCAAATTTAAAGCGCGCGTGCTCAAAACGATTCACTATTGCTGTAGAACGGTGTTCAAATGTTAAAACTGAAACAGTAAACAAAGCGTGTGGATATTTCATCCGCGTCGAGTGAAACTCAAGTTTCTAATTAACCCCATCTTAATGCTGTAGATCAGCTGACCTATAGTTGTCGTTTCAAGATGATTTAAGGTACCTATCGAACAACTACACTCGAATAGCATAAATTTTCTTCTTCAAACAATAGTACTGTCATCAGTGAATCATCGTTCACTGTTCGGACTAGCGGTCAATAAGTGTCATCTCTGAGATACTGTAGAGCAATGATGGTAAGCGTTTTGTAATGGACATTATCTTCCCATACTGAACTAGCTACCAGTTACCACTGCTTGACGTCAGTAGCTCCACGAAAATCATTGAACGTCCAATTATATCTATTTCCTGCTTTATCTAGAAACCGTTGTTTCTGTCTTCTTGCATCAAATTATTATTACGACTGAGAAAAGTGGGTCAAATATCTGTTTCAACTATTTCATTTAGATGCTAGGTAGTTTTCAATTTTCTTGGCATGAAGCAAACAGGCTTGAAAATAACTTTATTCATTGTTCACCCGAATCAACGCACTTTGTTTGAAATTTTGTCAGTACCCTTTAACTAATTGATCACACTTTCTGAAACAATAAAATGTACAGGCATAAGCTGTGTAAAATTGCAAATTTTACCACACTTTTACATATATGGGTGTCAGTATTCCCGAGCACGTAAACACTGCATTGCTAAGTGCTAAGCACTGATTAAACTGACTTACCTGGTTCTCAAAATAGTACACGGAAAAATGATAGAATGCCGCAGCGAGTAAGTAATGTTGTAATCTGACGGAAGTGACTGGATGTAAACCTTTGTAAATTGTCTGGTTTCCGGTATGTGTTGCTGTAGAGAAGCAGTTGGTTTGCAATACACACACAGGTTTCAGGGATGAACGGCGAACAAGCTGAAACGATGCCAGCTGAAGGAGAAATTACGGAGAAGTTCGCAATGTACCAGCTAAAAATAGAAAACCAATTCTATCTCAATCATATAGGTTTAATTTATTCACACTATGATTGTGAGGACAGATCGTCAACTGGCGTCTGCAGAACTGTTCTCGCCGAAAACTGATTTGTGGCTCTAGACTACCGAGTTAATTACAAGTTTATTGAACAGAATAATTAGGCAGAGTTCATGTCTGGACTAACAGTTTGTGCATTCTGATGGTGCCTGAACGGCGTGTCAATGTTACGCATTGAACAAACATCATTCAACTGTTGTTGGAATATACGTGTAGGATACACCGACAACTAGCTTCTCATATCAAGGAGCACTTTCTCAACAAGGCTAGAAACAAAAAAAGGAACGCAAGACAAATGACTAGAGGCCAACAAACATTCAAACTAAAACCCGTTATCCTGAAGAAATTAACGGTTGCAGGGCATTTTCGATCTGTCGGAGTAACCGGAAACCTCCTTCCAACCTTACACGGGTTTTGCTTTGTAACTTCACAATCTTCACTGCATTCAAAAGACAGACCATTCGAGGACTGCATCTAACTTAGAGAAAACTAGAATTGTGTTTGCTCAGATTTTTAGGACTGTCTGAATAATCTGTTAAGCCGCGGTTTCTGTTTTGTGTAATTTTGCTGCGATTATTAAAATTGGTCCATACCTACTCAGTGGGTCCGAAAGGGTATACTGATGGATGTCGTACGGGGTAGGCCTTCTAGATGTTCTGTAAAAGTTCATCCAAGGGGCCATCTGACTAACTGATTTCTCGATGAATAATAATATTGCCGTGTTATGTCATTATTAACAACCCCAATATTATCACTAGTTGTTTGGTAAGTTTCAGCGTTTTGACTTCTGTTAACCTGGAAACAGGATTATTAAGGGATTGATCATATTCGATTACCGACTAATTTTAATTTGACCGCACGATCTCTGCTGAAACACGAATTTTCACTCAAATACCGTTCCCTTTCAAATAAAATATGGACAAATAGTCTGCACCGCATAACCGACTCACTGCTGACGGGGAAGGGCACAACTCTTGCTCTCGACAGCTTGGATATATACGTAAGCTTGTCTCTCAATATCGACAGTCTAACTGGTTTTTCTATGAATACCGGTAATTGGTGGACATTGATTTTTCCATGCTGCTTAGCCTGGCTAAACAGCTGGACTAAAAATAAAAACGAGCACGATGACTTTTCCAACAACAGTTCTGGGTTTTATTTTTCATATGCTTATAATACCTTGGTCCGTAATCCACGAAGTTCACCATACCGCAGTGAGCTCCTGTTTTGCTTACTGTCGTACATCATAATGCTGGAATAGCAGATCTGAATGAGCCCGAAGTTTTATGGTTCTGTTAATCCAAATAAGGTGATTTACAGGTTATTTAACTTATGGACCAAACATGGATGTGTTAGTGTTAATTCACCTGTGTGTCAACATCAGCTATGCCGATAACTGCCTACTTATTTAACGTCTTACGATATGTCAATGACATGTTAACCACATCACGTGTTTTGTGAAGTACTCAATTCCACAAACGACGTTTTCGCTCAATAACGTATAGCCAAAACAAAAGTTGTGCCTGACCAAAAAAGTTGCAGACTAAACAAAGCTAGACGGAAAAGAGATATTGCAACGAACAACCAGGTATGCCAGTTCATTCAGTGTTCACTGGACTACTTGTAATAGATAAACTATTCAGTTACTCAGAAGGAAGAAAATACTTGGTTAAACTGAACAAGTAACAAACATGTCTGTTATTATCCAGTATCAGATTGCTGTTTGCCGCCGTCGTTGTTTGTTTCCAACTGAGAATCACTTGTTCCATCCGTTTAACCGAATCAGCGCAATTCTGTCGTCGGAAATGAATCAACTCCATATCAACTTCCAACTTCTCCCATTTCAGACTATATTTATCTCCATGCTCATTACACCGTTAGGTTTTGTTCGGCCACATATGTTACCCAAGAACTGCGATACAGTGGGACGTGTTTGTGAGGAATCTATGAATTCATGGGAGAAGGTATTATCAACATTCAACATGGTTATCTCGGATGGTCAAATTCGACAAACCTGCGAACCTATATGACCGTATGGTAGAATATAAACGGTAAACGTGTATAGGTTATTTCTAATCGCTGTCTGATTCAGCATACTAACGGGTCTAGTACAGTCTTTACTCATCAACGATGAGAACGGATTAAATCGTTCCTATGCCACGGAACAGGAAATGCCAGGAAGGAAATTTAGGTCCAGAATGTCTACAAAACAAGAGAGAGGCAAAAGTGAAGAAGGAGTGTGACGAGCTGAAAAAACACCCATGATGTGGGAATATGTGGTTGAGCGTACTCAGGAAAAACCAATAATGGAGCCAGATTTACTATTACATATTTTTCAGCTTAATACCACTTGTTTGATATAACTCTAGAAAAAAGGTCGAAAGGAACGTGAAACCTGAATGCACTCACTTTTATGTGGCTTGGTTACAGAGATTATTATCATAACTAACTGATTAACCGGCTTGTTCTATCTTCAGTTCATGCCAAAATCTTTCCTACCAGTCCACTCAGAGGATTTTTTTGAAAGTACATCTAAAGCTCCCACTAACACAAAGTACTTTTTCATTCACTGATAATTAAAATACTATAGGCAGAAACATATTGGTTTAATCGGACATGCCTGTTATCAAACGATATCTCAAGTACACGACCTGACGTTTCTTGCTGGTATTGCTAACTAATGGAAAGGTTATTACTTCTAAGATCTTACACTCTAAAGTTGCTCACATGGACCACTGTACCGTTTGAATCCCTACATTTTGATGATTTATTTGATGAGTACGGATCGCAAATTTGCGCGTATTTTCTATTTTATCATTTTGTCATTATATCACTTTTTCAAATTTGGTGCCCGTTATTCTTTATGCAAACAAGCAGAAAAGTGTGAACAGAAACAGGAAAATTTGGTTCGTTAAAACTGTTTACGTATTCGGTCCTAACACCTAAGCTCCTTCAAACTAAGAATGGGAAAAGCCTAACAAAATGACGCTCCACAACATGTAATAAACCCCCGTATAAAAATACACTGGCTTTGTACGTTCGAGCTTGCTAAAACAGAGAGGTCAAAATGTTTATCTGATCATCGCAAATTCCAACGAAATTATTTTAAATACTGCCGTCGGCAAAACCCCTGTCAGTGAATACTGTCACCTAAACAGCCATAAAATTTCGACAATTAAATGGTGTGTTACTTATAAGTTGTTTGGCAGATTTATGAATTTAGATGAGACCCAACTGTGAAAAGTCAGGGCTTCGGCTGGATTCGAACCAGCGACAGAAACACCATACCTCTACGCGGCAAGCGCTCTACCAGCTGAGCTACGAAGCCACGCCAGGAGCTCGGAAATTTCTCATTTGGACTCGATTACCCA
>LUCH01002491.1:45016-55390 GCA_013368495.1 Paragonimus heterotremus
TCTATCATAACAGAAGTGATGTGGTCGATGTCGCGTACTGAGTTATCCAATCGACAAAAATGAGCACAGAAATCTGAGCGACACTGAGCACTCTCAATTTATTGGAAAACCAGCACATTTTTGTAGAGGAACAACAGTATTTACGACTGCTATCAAGTGACATACGTCATCATGTTTTGAGTGACCAGTTTTTTGCAGTTGTTCCACGACCTTGCATCTAGTAACTCGATTGTTTGAAATAGATGTGCATTCGAAACCAGATAATGGCCGTTCGTGTTTGGTTGGCGCCAGTTTGACCGTAATTCCGTCTGTAGCAACTTATGCGCGAACAATGATTAGCTGAACCTTCTCTAATCAGGAAACCGCCCAAGTCCAAACTCACTACAGTGGGCAACTGCTCCCTGAACACTGTCTGTCCGGTGACTTCTCCAGCGGAAAGATGAAACTGGAACCTTCTTCTCAGAGCTTACCTTGGTCTCCAAGCGCATTCTCATTCAGCACAGTGGCCTCGATGATACAGCAACGCATTTTCATGGTGATCAGTAAGGTGCAGAGTTCCAGCTGTCTGGTGCTGCATCGCACACATTCCGTGTCCTGATAAATGACGTCTTGTGTCTATGGGCTTCTAATACTGACAAGTGATACCTCAGATTGTGTTTGCGACTGAACAGTTCGACTTGTGGAACAACAGAAAATAGGGGTTTATTGACGGAATCTCCCAGAAACCAATGACTCAAAAGTCTGACTCACTTGGCAGTGATAAGCTAACCCAGCCAGCGGATGCAATGAATAAGACCGTGACGATTCATTCCGATTACTGCTACGCGCAGTAAACATACTGTAGGCTACATAAGATTTCTCCGAATTTGTGCCGGTTTTCCGACCTTATATGTTAAAACGTCGACGGCCATGGTCAATCTTTGGGCGATCTGGGTCCTCTTTGCTTGAGGGCACCCTTTCTAACCCCCCTATACCATAAGTGGAAGACAGTAGGGATGCAACTCTTAATACAGTTTTGTTGTTATTTCATAGATCTGTGTCCCACTATTTAGCACCTTTCCGTCTAGATGCTCCTCATCGGTCTATCTGGTATGTTTGAACGTAGAAAAACCAAAGCCCTAGTCAGCACATCTCTCCGGATCAAAACGGCGCACAAGCCGGCCCACAACACGGTACCATAAAAATCAAATGGAATTCCCACACGCCCATACTCATCAAAGTGTAGGGCTGTGACTCAGCTGTCTGATCACGTGCATATTTCTATGTGCACACATCTAGTGATCTTGATAGTCCGACTGAAGAATGGCAGCAATGCAGACGGTCAATAAGTTACACTAAATTGCCCGCTCTGTAGGTAGTCAATAAAATAAAGGAGAATTTTGGGCCCAACGTTTGCACAAAGGATTCTAAAAAGGGTTTCCCCTGATTAGTACCAACCATCAGGTTGTCGTACGAACTGATTAAAGAGATTCCTTCAGGTCACTTGCAGTATCAATAACAACATTCATTCCTTGATAGCCCTCCTAACCCCATAAAAGGAATTCCGGGTTGCAGTAACATACCAAACTGAAACAAAGAAAGATTTCCAAAAACTTGAGCGTAAAAATTTTGATCCATGGCAGACGTTCACACCGTTTAAGTACATAAATGTCAAGGTCGCAATGTGACAACATAATGGAACAGTTTATTTAAAATGTTCATGAAGATGATGATCATCATCATCACCATCATCATCATCACCGTAGCCAAACGATGGAAAAAATTGATGAGTATTCAAATGTTAGTGAATATTTTGTCAAATTATTTAATTATTTCGTACCTAACAGGCAACTGTATGCCTCTGTGTAATACTGTTAATAGACTGCACCTCATATCTTCTCTTTTGCTCACAATAAATGAGCATGACAACCTCCCACCACAGTGCTATCAAACACAGTGTATCTGCCGTCATCATCAGCAAACACTTCCAACAAATATGTCAGTCGTTCTGTTAGTTTACAGTTACAAAAAAGTAGTCAGTACACCTTGAAATCTTTCCACCGACATTAAAAAGTGTTGTAACTCAGCTTTCAAGCATAAACTTCCTCAAAATAGAGGTAGTAAATAATAACTGAAAATAATGGTTCTTCTGATTCAGGTCAATTGCGTGGTCTATTGTTCGGTTCAGATCACGTTTACAAGAACATTTCAGGGACAGACTATAGCACTGACCCGCACTAGGATGTGCTGAGGCAGAATTTTCAAAGGATCTGGCCTCGAGTTCTATTATAATAGAACTGCTTCCGCTTAACATAATGAGAACAACTGATTGTCAACCACCGTTAAAAATAGTCAAGGCCGTTCCTTTTCTGTAAAGTGCTGGCGGAAGTCACTTGGCCATCTGCCCTGAAAGGTCACGAAACAATAACCAGTAAAACCACCCAACTCTGAAAATTCGCTTTCGACTAGGAAACTATATTTTGTGGATGAAATTTCAAACCTAAGAATGCTTTTCGATTAGAATTGGTAGACGCAAATGACTGGAAAATGTCAGGTGTTTCTCTGCTTGACCGCTACCCTAGTTACAAAACTCTACACACTCTACATTGCAATGTCACCTAAATACGGGTAAAATACTTCATACTATTACGAAGTTCCAACTCTGTGAATAAGTAGACTTTGAGAGGTTGCTAACGTACTCGTCATGTATTACGATTCTGAAAATATCAATTGTTCCTTGGGCTCTTTTGCTTCCGAGTTCAACTGTTAAATAAGAGTTAACGCATTTTTCAGTTTTTAGAAACAATTAGTGATTTATAGAAACCTCCACGAGGGCATTACCGGTGCGAGTTGGTTAGTATGTCCCAAGAAGAAGGAAATGTGTATTTGTGTTCAAAGTCTACACCATAGAGAGCATCAGTGATGTAAATTTCCACACAGATATCAAAGTCTGCTTAAGCTCTGACAAGTACTTTGTAATTAATGTGTTTTTTGTTCAAGACAGTATAACCTAAGCATCAAGCTCGATGAACAACCAGAGACCAAAACCTTCCTTGTCAGTTTGGATGAATTTCACTTCTACCGGATACTGACAATCGCGTTCATATTCTAAAAACTGTAACTGTTCTACATGACCTTGAACCTACACTGTTTGACAAACAGATCTCGGACTTACCTATCACTTTTACGGGTATCCGATCGCACCGTCACAGGCCCCAGCCACTGCTTAAATTCATTTACTGATCCTGTAAATGAATCTATTCCGAAATGTTAGATTGAGGAAACCAAATTCTTGATTAGTCGGTTCAACCTATATGAACCTCATTATTAAAATGGCTAACAACAGTACTCCATAGTAACTGAGTATAATAATCTCGTAAGCAAAAAACTTGTGTAAACACAGTATCAAGCAACTCAGTATAGTAATAACTCACGCCTTCTACGTTTTGCTGATGCGGTCTTAATTACTCCTTATAAACCGGTGTTTTTTATATTCGGAATGTGTTAATCACAATCCGTAGACATTCACTCCGAATTCACTTACTTTGTTTCTCCTACCCCGTGGTTCCAGTCTTGTTATAGTCATGATGACTCTTGTTTGATACTAAACGGTCAATAAGAACCGTTAACATCTACTTTTATTCGTCTTCAGAACTCATTGTTCATGTATAAATAAGGAGTTTGATGAGCCTCAAAACACAATGTGGATTTCGCTGTCACTACTGGATCCATCCTTCTTCGAATTATTCGGGTGGAGCTAGTTTGAACGACATTCGAACAGGCAATTTCTAAGTTACTGGCTAAACATTTGTTCACCAGGTCACCAGGGGATTGTCAATTAAAAATACTTCCAGTTTTTGTGAGGATGTCTACTCAGTTTTGTTTTGTTTTTATTTCGGCTTTGTTGAGTCTTTTATGTAAACAAGTCGCATAAATTATCTGTTTTCTTACCAAATAACTTAATTTACTATTGACATATTTCAAGTGCCACTAATAAGATTAGAGAGTGTTTGCCTTCTTTTAATATTCCAAGTTGGATTAAGGGTTATTTTGAGAACTCTGACCAGGCAACCGTGTGCAGCCAACCCAAAATTCACACATTTCAAGCCGGTGTGAAAACGATGGGTCGTGAGTTCATTGTGTAGTTCGTATCGAGATGAGATTTCCAAGACATAAAGTTGTACACGTACAGACAGAAATGAATAACATTCGGCTATTCGAACGCTAGCTTGTGTCAGTTATTCTTGTAGGTATATAATGCACTCCCGTTGCAGCGGCAAATTAGATAAGTATATGGTGACCGCTGTATTGGATAAATATCCCGGCAGTGGCTGAATAGTCGTACGGATAACACAGTAACGATATTCTAATTCTTTCAGGTTATCGGACTGGATCACTTAACCGAAAAACTCGTTTAACAGTATGCCTTGACCCACAAACATCAACCATTTCGAAACGTAAGTAGATCTGACAAGCTTTTGGTTTACATAAATTAAGACTGCTGAGACATTGTTGAAAACTTGCTATATTCCGAAATGATAGCAAAAATCAACACTTGTACCTATAAGCAATCTCAAGTTTATCAAGATTTTCGGACTATTTTATGAACAAGGATGTGAAGAAACACAGTTGGTTCTGAAGCCTGGGTTGTTCTATTGACTGATTCTGCTCAGCCTGTAGCCTGTTTGTTTTAGCGCGTGAAACACACAAACAACCTGTTTTACTCCGGTGCGTTGTATAAGATATCCGACTCTACACCAGATCGCAATCCGGATGGATGATTGCGCTGACATTCAAATTTGCCCTAGTTACCGGAATTGGCTGGCTGCAGCGGGCGTCATACCGACGAGATTCCTCAATCTAATCCTTCCATAGATGCTAAACTGCAAAAGCAGTGGAAGTTCATTAGCTGTTCCAGCGTTGACCGAGTGGTTTGAAACATGTGGTAGTAACATGCAAATTTGAGAAGAAAAAAAAGAAAACTATTTGCGAGGAATGGCCACTAAATAAATCATACTAGTTTTCAACTTCCGTTTTATGACACTGACAATCTCCTGACCGAGACGATGCAGATGCGTTCTACTTTTCACCGGGCTTCATCATAATACCATGAGCAGTAGTCGAAAGTGCAATCAAACTAGCTGAATTGACTTATTGCTATCCGACAGGCGATAAGGTAATGAAATACTGGCATGGGACAAAATTCTCATTCGTTGGTGAGTCCATGGATTCCACTATTCACAACGTTGGTGGTTCCGTGAATTCATAATGAGTTATCAGGGTGGACAGGAAAACGTAACTGATAATACTTGCAGGAAATTTCTACCAGAAATAAGTGTTGCAAGATGTGATAGTCTTATTTGCTATGTTGAACAAACAGATACAGTAACCGCGGTTGCAAGAAAATAACACTATGCTTAAGCATACGATGTCCATAGAACATTTCCAATTGTCTCCCTGATATGAAAACTTCGTTTATTACAAATATAACACCTGATGTTATTCTGGCTGTATTTTAATGAAAACACGTTTTGTTACCTCACTTCAACATCTTCCTCAAGAAATTTCGTAATCCCATCAATTTCACCAGTAAAATGTGCGTAAGTTGATAGTTAGCCCATTAGTCAAGTGGGAACGCGGCACCCACGCTTCGAAAACTAATGTCCATTTTTCCCAACAAATTCCGGTGATACCGTCCTGTTGTCAGTTCTTAAACCTTTAGGAATTTTTGGTCCTTTGTGTACACAAATTATAGCATGTCGAATGTGAGTGCCACACATTTTTCAGGTCTAGTACGTGCAGACTAAACGACGCTGGCGGCCGTTTTCTAACCGTATGACAGTTGAAAGCTTTTGACTACCTTTCTTAGATTATTGATGAGTAGACGGGTACTTAGTTCACTTCAAGTTATCACCTAAAACCTCTAATGAGGTCGGAGATTTCGACCTGTCTCGGAAGTTCCAGTCACAGGATCATTGATTGGAGTTAACAGGGTATTTGCTGTGTCTTCTGTAGAGGCGATCGGGCAACCTGCTTCTATTCCCAAACTAAAGGCCTAATAAATATGCAATCCTAATAAACAAGAGTGAAATCGCGCTGCTTATTTCTGTTCGGGTGTGCATTTTCCGGAATTTCGTGCACCTTAGTTTTAAACAGTAAATCGAAGGATGGGGGCATTCAGTGGAGATAAACTGGAAGATGAAAGTTAACAATCGAATACTCGTAAGTGTATTGGAAACCACAAGTACGGTGCACACTAACTGCCTGTACATTTATCCATCCAATAACATAAGTAATAACGCATGTACTTGAGTAAAGCTAACCCACTATAATGTGCTCTGGACTAGTTTCCATCGCGTCCCACTAGTTATCTGTTGTCACATTGTGTTGAGTAGTCGGGCATTCCGTAGAATGTTTGGGTGTTATGTGCATTCGACCTGAACTACTTAAATATCTCCCACAATAAATCGTGTTCCATAAAATACACTTTCCACCGGCTGATAGAAAACTTAAACAACATCATGGTGACATTTAGTTCTACCTGCTAATACCATGGGAACCTATTCCTGATCGCTGTCGACCTTTCGAAGGCATCCGCGGACGTGAGCGGATAGAAAACTCTTGGCGATCAGCTGACGAACGGATACGATCACTAGACAAAAGAAACGACTGTAAAAGAAACAATTTTCTCCTAAACGTATGACTACAACCGGAAACGGTATATATCAAAAGTATTGTAGATATTCAAGCCTGGAGATTTTTCGTCAGGCGATGTCATCGTAAAGTGACGTCCAAATCATAAGAATCAGAAGTCCAAATAGATGGGTTTCAGGCAGTTATAACGTTAGTATATCTTCCATAACAACAGTTGAGTGAAGTAAATTCCATTCGGAAGCCAATATGACTGACTTGATGGACGCAGCTATGTCGTCTAGAGGACAATCACCCGTGCAGTGGTTAACAGATTCGGCTCACAAGCAAAGTGCTTAGCACTGCGCCACTGACTTCACATTAGGCACGACCGAATTTTTATATGTGAACACCCAACCACTTTCGTTTGTGAGTGATGATCAGTTTGTCCGATAGTCTCGATAGGAGACAGTTACTGTCTGTTAACTCCGGTCGACAATCCCACGATTAGGGATTGCGACAGCTGCAATCAATTGATGGTGATGTTTAACTTAAAATTAACCAAATCCCCGACTACTCATCAGCGATTATCAGAATACAATCTCCATAGTGAAAGCGGATAGTAGCAGTCCTGCTGCAATTCAATTCAAATCAATTAATTGCTTTATGCATATTAAGAAGCACTGACACCACCACATCATCAGCAGACAGAGTAGTTAATGAAATCGTTAACTCAGCTTAATGGTTTAGCGCTTTGCAAAAATTTTCCGAGTAATATCAATCTTTGTTCAGTATGACATAAGAGAACCGTATGCAGAGATACGCGCATAGGAGGATTTGAAAGTGACCTGGTTATAGATGTGGACATACATTTACGAAATTCGGGTTGGATAAAGCTATTACATTCGAAAAGACCTCTAAAGGTAAGCGATTTGCAAGTTTTAAAATGTTACTACACGATAGGTCTGATAAAATCTCAATAAGGAATGTTGTCATAGTCACACAGACGCATCATGGATATAGAAAGGAGATTTACGTCCTTGGTTAGAAGACCAGAAAAATTAACCAGAGTACAATATAGCCAAAAGAAGGTTACGTACAAATTCGGAGAGCGAAGAAAGACCGTAAGCGGTTGTAAACGACTTCACAAGCACTACAAAAAATGTAAATCTCGCTTTAACTAAAACACTGTTATCATGAACTGACCCGTCCACATTGTGGCTCGACGAGAAGCGACCTGGAAAGCACCATGCTTTTAACTTACATTTGGAAACAGTTATCGAAGAGTTGTTGATAATCTGTTTATTTTATTGAGCGGACATAAAACATTCTTATACCTGGACAACCTGGGCGATATGTAGCGAATGCTAGAGCAACTGACAAAATTGATAAGATGAGTCTGCAGGGTGAGGGAGCAGAATATCCCGGAATATTGGCAGCCGAAAACAAAATCATCCGCATACCTCAACAAAAGCGTCTCTTTGGGAACAGGCATCTGGTTCACATAAAGAGATGAAGGAACTGGGGTAAGAATTTTATCCTGGTGAATAGTCAGCTTCGTGACGAGCGAAGGGGAGGCACGGTAAACTGAAAATTGATCACCTAACTACTTCCTGGGGGACATTTGAGCAGGATATTTCTTGTAATGACAAAAAGAATGTGATAGTTTGCAATACGTATTAGTAATCGGAAATATACTTAGCTCAAACCCAGAGCTAGCTTCTACGCAGTAGTAATAACGCAGCATGTCAGCCAACGGAATTGTAATGTATTCAGTATCTGTACAACGTAATTATTCATGCAGTAAAACAACAATAGCATATAGTGTTCCGTTATGATTTACAATCATCACAAAGAACCAGCCTGTCAATGCATTTGAATATAATGTTGTAATCCATGAAACAAAAACGGCCCATCCTATATTTTTGCTATCTATGGATGACAGAAGATGAGTGGACACGACAGAAAGATGCTTAGGCAGTGAACCAAAACAGGAAGTACACAGATTGATGCGAATAAGTGCAGTTATTGTGTAATATTAGGCGATCAAGGAAAACATCCACAAATACTAAGAGCGCCACCGATGGTTACGCAATCAGCGGAAATCTGGATGTGTCCGCCTGATGCTAACGTTGCTTTAACAGTCAGCAATTCCTCTTTGTAAATATTTAATGAATATATTTGCAAATAGTTCAGCCAAACTGTCAGAATACTTGATGAGAATAACTGACGACAGATTATCTAACCCTCCTGCACTGTCAAGTTTAGGTTCTAACATTTAAAAAGGATTTCTCTTCTTATATACACGCATTTGCCGAGTATAAGATTATTAGAAAGTGATGTTTCGATGAATAGAGTGAAATCAGTGTAAGTTCGACAAAGCTGACGACAGTAATTGTGTAATTCTACACCCTGTTCCTTCGGCTACATTGCCTGGCTGTTATTCATTCAGATGACTTCTTGATAGATTTGCAACTATTCGAAATTTATGGCAATGCTCTGTATAGTTAGCTATAGTTATCGTCAAAATTTTATTTGATCGCATTTTATACCGAAAACCCCAACGTTTTCATAGAAACATGAAAAAGAAAAATCTCTCGGAGCCTTTCCATACTTGACGTTTAAGTACAGACTACTCTAGTGAAATCAATCTAGCGTGTATCTCAGTTATTTGATTATCATACATCGACATGCCGAGACCTCACGTGTCCTGTATCTTGCACATAATTTACGTCAGGAAACAAACATCTGTACCGGACTACTGTTTCAAATCAGGAATCACATAGCTACAGTTTTACAAGTCGGTGTTCTCTGTATTGTAAAAACTAGACGTCTGACCTTACATTAAAAAACAGTGAGGTTTTCCTCAACCCCTGCAGAAGTTGGTTGTAAATTTTATGTAGACGCGCATTCTTCAAAGGTTGTATTTCAATCTTATTATTTTAGCAGGTATTTAAGCAGATGAGATGAAACGAATATGGGGGTTTTGCAAACAGTTGATCCCATTTACTATCAAGGAAGTGGTGAACTGTGTTTTTCACCTTGCTGAGTACCAGCAGCACCATGTACACTGTGCATTTGAGCGTACGACTTGTGAACAAGCGTCATGTGATAATCCTGTTATTATTCCGCCAGAACACTGTGTCATGGTCACCGTGGTTACATAAAACTAAATAACTTATCTTAACTGGCTGAAGCGCGCCATTTTAGGACAGCATGAGAGACTGTAAATCATCTCCTCAACCTAAGCTCTATTCTACATAAACCTTTTGGCAGAAAACTATCAAAACAAATTCACTGGAAGATTTACGAGCAAACTTCTGTTAATGGCTCTCGCTCAGTTTGTGTTAAGAAGACATCCCCCCGTTTATAACGAGTTTATCTAAGGGAAGTTCGTTTATTTCACTTTGCTACTGCACAATAGTGTCCTGCTTTTTATGACGATTCTAAAAATTTATAGAATCATTTTCTAATCTATGGATGATTGATTGTTTTATAGTTAAGCAAACCGGATTATTTTGAAAGAATGAATGTTGAAAAAACCACCTTGCGTTTACCTAAAGCTATGAATCGAAAAATAATTTCCAGCAAGATCCTTTAGACCGTTTGATTATCATTGACAATGTGTTTCTCGAACTAAGCTTTTAATGAAACATCCGGGTTTCACATAAGTCAAAGTTTTGCGCACTAGTTGAATAGCCAGCCGATTCACTATTAGGCAACTGTTACAATGAATGCACCTGGATAGTATTCTCAGAGGGGCTC
>LUCH01002491.1:66732-81602 GCA_013368495.1 Paragonimus heterotremus
GTTTTGGTGAGGCTAGGCTGACTGAACGGTCGTCGAAGAGTGTTGGTATTAGCAGTCACCGTTGGTGAAGTCAGTGGTACGATTTCAAGAATGATGACATCCTGTTCCTCAAGGAATTTGAATTCTGTGTCACGAGTTTCGAGGCCGCGTACGGTACCGGTCATTTCGGACGGAAGACAGGTTGAACCGTTGGAGATGGATGCAAGGTTGCTTATGTCTGAGAGCAGTGTCTCAGACCTTCCCGAAACACTGATGCGAACCGTTAGACGATTTGAGTAGTCGCATTGTGTTGTGCGGCAGAGGAGCGCACTTAATTGCACATTGCTCGAATTGGAAAATCGAGCAGGCCAAGTTGTTCTATCCAATCGAGCGCGAACAAGTTGAGATTCGAGTCAGAAACGTAACAGAAGCTGTTAATAGTTGTGCCTCGGAATGAGACGCAACATTGCAATTGGCCAGTCAATTGCAAAAGGCCCCCACGGGCGCTGGTGGCAGATTGAGAAGCCCGTCGGATTGGAGGTCGACCAAGTGTTTTCCAGAGATTCTCCGAAATGATTGCAATATCCGACGCAGTGTCCAATTGCAGTTGAACTGCCAAGCCATTTATCATAACCGAAACGAACGTCCCTGAACCACGAACGTTGACTTAGAAGGTGGTAAGCTGGCTCAGGGATCTGCCAACCGGTTTGGATTTAGGCCTCGATTTGAATTTGGGGTTGTACTGCAACTTAGAGGTAGAGGAACCACTTTAAATGTGCTTGGATTGACAGAAGTCGTCCTTGTACCCCAGTTGACCACAACGAGGGCAACGGTGCCGTCTGAGAGGACAGTCACGATGAATGTGCCAGGCGCCGCAATGCCTGCACGGGGACGTAGGTGATTCCTTGGCGTATGAGCGCACAGGAGGCGGGCCATGTCCTGCAGGAAGTGAACCAAAGCCTGGATGCCGGGAGAGATTCTGGGTTCGCGTACCATTGCCCGAGCCGTGTGTGAATGAGCCGGAACGTACTGCGCGTACGGCACCAGTGCCGCGTTGGACCATTGCAGTGTCGTGTTTGAGGTTGATTAGGCGACGGCACTCAGTGGTGAGTATCTGAAGCGTCGTCATGAGTATACCATTCACAACTAACTTTTAGACAGTCTTTTCGTCTAATTTAGTGTGGGGAACATAACATGTCACCCATTTATAAAAACGAACATATTTCACCTAGTTGTATATTCTTCACAACCGCACGTCGAAGAGTCCACAGTCAATGGAGTGCGCACGAAACAAACAAGATACACCTAGTTGAATTAGGCAGCCCAATTATTCTCGTGAACTTCACTCGTTACTGCAAAGCATACTGGCGATGCATTGCCAGTTGACCGTTCAGTTACACAACAATCACACAAGTAAGCGCTGAATGAAACACACACAATAAGCCGTTCGCACCAGCAGCAACGTGCGAACACTTTCTTATGTACGGTGATTATAAGGTTCTCTGCGTTTCTCAAACTAGCAGTTGGTAACCGACAAGCAAATTACTGATGCGGACGTAATTCTTTATGAGTAGCCGTCATATTCGGAGAAAATAATTAGGTTCGACATCATGTGACATAACTGTCGGACATTAATAATTCGATGTGATATGGTATTACCTACTGCAAAGAGAGCAAATGACCAAATGTACAAGCCACCCTTGTTCTAAGCCAAGCCACAGGTAATAAAAAATATCCTGTTGCTCCCACCTCATGAGTCTTGAAGTCGCATGAGTCCATCGATCGACAACTTTGTGGGTTATTTGGGACATTGGCAAATAAAAGCCATTGAAAATTCGCACATATTGGCTAAACATATACAGTATGCTTGTTCAGCTGAGAAGTAGTGGAGCGAGAGATTGCAGAGTGAAAGTTGTAATCTGTAGGCGGTGCATTGTCTTCACCAATTAAAATTTCAGACTAGCAATCAGTAATCAAAAATGTAGAACAGTAGGTAAGGTACAATTTCAACCCGAGTGGTTACTTTTCAATGCAGTCATCATATAAAGCCAACAGAATGATCACTGCGTTTCCTCTTCAGATATTCGGGCAACTCACACATTACCCATAAACCTGAACGACTAAGAGGTTACAGATGATAATGAAGTCGATGATGCGGTGGTGAACACGAATTCACCAGAGGCATAAGAAACACAACTCGAATGCCAGTTAGAATAAACACTAGTGCAAAACTCAAGTTCAGTGCCTCTGTTCGAAAAAAGTTCATTTTAAGTGCTAACAAGATCTCAACAAGCGTGGGCGACGTTAAGTTTTTATCAATCTGGAATCTTCAGTAATTTCCTAGAAAAACACGAGGATAGTTGATTGTGGTATACTACGACCTAAAACTAGAAATTAGCTAATTAGCTTTATGGTTTTCAAAATCACACATTATCAAATCGGTAGGACAGAGCGAATCGATCAGATGCAAGTGTTTCTTTCTGAGTGTACGGAACAGTGAGACCGAACAGCGAAAGACAGGAACTACAATCTGAGACAACAAAACATTTTGCAATTCATTCTGTTATCACACTTCGCACAGATTTCATCATTGTATGCAACTGAAAGGGATAACTAAAGGATATAAGTTTGAATTTATTTGGCACAAACTTATTCTCGGTAAGGTAGTGGAGGAAGTAAAAATACCTGGTGTAAATTTGTTGATCCACGAACTGAGAAAATTCGTCCCCATCGTTTGCATTCCCTATTTTTCCCCACTAACCTGACACTTGTTCCCACTACCTCACCCACCCCGTTTTGTTTTATTGAACTAGTGTGTCATTAAATGTCCGCGGCGCGAGTGGCCATTCTTGTCCTGGTCCGCTGACGTGACGGTTCACCTTTGACCTTGTTGGTCCTGTTGAGAAGCTATTGATTTTGCTGGACGAAACTATCGTCGCGAACGATTGAGGTTTGCCTTTTGTAATTATTGATGCATTTGTTTAATAGTACCGAAGAAATTGTTGGATCCAATCTTGTTCTCATTTTGGGGATCCGTTTTTGGGCTACGCGTAACTCAACGATCAGGCGTGATTCGTTACACCCGGTATAAAACTTTAATACCACTGCGATATGTGGTCTACTGCAAAACGCCTGCACAGTTCCACTTTGAAGCCTAGGTAGTTGATTTCCTCACTTCCCCACAAGTGAGTCAACGGTGACTAGGCTCCGATTATTCCAATCTCGCCATGTGACCAAAAGTCCTAACAGATAAATAAACAGCTTATTATTTCGATCTGGTTTAGATTACTTCCACTGTTTTCAGTCTTGTGCCGTACACGTGGGTACAATGGATAGGGCTGCCGTATGTCTCGACAACCGTCAACGAAATGAGAATAATAGGTGTAAACATATAGCTGAGATGAAAACGAAGACAGGGAAACCAAAGTAACAAAAACAATTGAGTTTTAAGAAACAAAAGAGTCAACAGGTTTTGAGGATACAGGCTCGTTACTGAGTGTGACACAATATCATGTCAGTGTTTCTAATCAGCGATGTGGATGATCGTGAGCTACCCAACCATGAAGAAGGCACCTACCAACACCGCTCAGTGGAACAGTCGAGGCTTTCATATTCCACGACCAGGTCATCGCTTAGCCACTTCGCGGTTTCTGGGAACGATTAGCAGCCACAATGAGCAATGCGCGTGTGGTAGACTTGCCATCGGTGTACAGAGCACAGGACACAATCAGCAGTCTGTGCGTTCTCAATGTCTCAGTTGTCGGCCGCGACCCTGCACATTTCTCAAATACGCACCGACGGACTACCGTGTTACTCACAGAATCAGCCTATTTGATACAGGCCAACGGGCGGAGACAAAGATGATCGAATTTCAAGAGTCTACATGGATCTAACGCACAAATAAGTCAGGTCTCTGAGCCATACACCAAAACTGAACTCACACTCATTGGGAACCTTGCATTTAATCAACGAATGAACGCATTTGCGATGCCACAAGTGAGGAAGTATGGCGAGTGCACTAAGTGTTTTCGCTATCTCCATAGAAGCCTCGTTAACAATACAGATTAACGAGATGGTAAGTGAAGCGACCGGCTGTCACCATCGGCCTGTCAACAGTAACAAGGACAAGAACAATGCCAACCCAACTTTGAAAACACTTTACACTTTGAATTTGCAAAGTACATACCATACATGCCAGTCGAATGATCCCACCTATTCAGCATGATCACGACTGTCAACCGAACACACGTATTTTACGAAAAGCCAACCGCTTTGCGAGACGAATGCGTTGGGACATCGTTTTAGTGAATGGTTACGTTCTCCTGCGTGTGACGTACCAAATGACAACGATACCTTAGACATTAAGTCAACAAGGATTGTCAATCATTGACCTTCACCTAAAAACATTCATGCTTGTGAGAGTTATTGCCGTCTCAAAGCACCACGACGATCTATAGTACGCAGCTTCTCGCTTCCGAAATGCACACTCATTACAATGCCTATAAGCCAGTCCACAACCATCTTAGTCAACGCTAGATGTGACCATGATTGACGGTTTGAGTAGTAACAGATTAGTACTTTCTTCCATATGAACCTTATGGAGATGATCACCCAATAAGTCGGTCTTAATTCTGAAAACATCTTTGACGCCAAACACAAGACTGTTTGTCACAGTGATATCAAACTGAAGATCCTGTTTTATAACTGATTACGCATGGAGCTAAACCTATTATGAAAAAGTTGACGAAAAAGTTTGAACTCCGGAGTCGTTTAAAAGTTCCATATATTTTGATAACGGTTTATTTAAGATCTAAAACACTGAATCCTTTTGCGTCATCTGCACAGAATGGGCAAAAGAAACAAACAATCCATTTAGGCCACTCTCACTAGTCATAACCATGCGACTAGTATGAAAAACAAAAACTAGAGGTTTGAATGAAATGGTTAAATGTATAAATTGGCCTGGACCGTCAGTGATAATCACACATAGATGGATAGCCAGACGCTTTAGTGCCGAGAGTTGACTAGCAACGTTTTGATATACTTGAGAATTTGTGAATCGTAACCAGTCATCAGGACCGTAAATGCGAATGTGAAGTTGAAACGGTGACCTGTGGTAGATAAGTGCCTTGAGAAGGACGAAGTGCCGTTTCGTCACCGTTGAATGTCACTCGACAGCGGGTGAACCAAGACACTGAACCGACGATTTTGGAATGTGCCACTTGGTCCTGGTTTCAAGGGCTCTTTCTGTTTTACTGGTGCCTCCGCAAATGTAAAAACATCGATAGACCAGGGGATATAGGCTAATTAGTCGCCTGTGCAAGCGTTTCAACGCGAAGCTCACTATCTTTCAAAAGGTATTCATCAAATCGTCACTTTCGAAAGGGAACCTCAACAAACGCAGTCTCCGGAGGAGTTTCGCCCACTTCCGAATGAAAATTTCCGGGAAGTTAGCAGCACTCCCATTCAACCTGTAGTCTTCTCAAGACAAACGTGCTAGTGAGTCTTTATATTCAGTAGGAACAAAACTCACGAAATTCCTGTATCACCCTTTCCATGTTGGCTTGCAGTAGGCTGAACATTCAAAAGATCCATCTAAATGGCGTCTAATCGAGAGGTCCATCAGGGGTAAATTGTTCTCTCTTTCGTACTCAAATATTACTGACAGACTTGAGTGGACAGAGTAAAAAGCATGAATCGTCTTCTCAAATGGTTTATTTTGTCCAACCAAAAACATATTGTCGACAAACTGTTTCCACAGCTTCGGTTAGTTCAGGATTTGAAATATCATATGCTTAACTTTAGCCAGAAACACATCAGCTAAAAAAGGACCGAGTTAGCTCTTCATGGACACGCCATCCACTTACTGAAAACTTCCACACATTTTACATCTCAGGTAAAAGTGGGCGTTTCAAATGGTCAACAAGGATTGTAAAATGGATGGGATTGGATAAAAGGTAATCACCGATTAAATCTATCACTTTGCGTAATGATACGTTCGTGAACAAAGAGTCGACACCAGCAAAATATACTATACGTGTGGCAACTAGATGATACCAGATCAAAAGTGGCTTTCTAAATAAGCACCGGTTTTCGGCTAAACTTTAAAATGTCGACCAGTTATTTTTTCAGCTCACAGTAGGAGAATCACTTATTGTTAAAACAGACCGTAGAGAAACGCCCGATTAATAGATTTTAGGTCAATCATACAGTTGTGGAGTCTTGGTACTGACACATTTTAAACTGCGTTAACTATAATGTCATGCAGCAAAATATCTGTATCGCACAGATTATCCGTTTGCCCACTAATAGCACAGTATCCCGTTTGATCGCAAGTCTAAATCTTCTAGAATCTGCAAGCATTTCTTCCATCTTACTTAAGTACACTCGGTAGTTCATTACAACACTGGTCTCTTTATCTAGCTCTAGAATTATATTTTAATTTTTCTTTAGTTGCTAGAAGGTTTCCAGATGTTTCCCACTTAGGCGCTTTCGTTTTACAAAAGAACTTTGGAAGTTGTGTGGAGGATTAACAAACGCTGTCACTAGCAAATTGTCATTATCGGCAAATGTGAGAACTAAAAATTCAAATGAATATACGAATTCTCAAATTAGGCATCAAACAAGGTTGTATTTGTGTGCATTTGAGACACTCAAGAATTCGGTCACATTAAGTGAGCTTCCATGTCAGTTGACGTTAACGCGACATGCGATAAAGTGAGCTCATTTCTGGATGGGTCTCCTGGAAATTATGTACTAGTTAAATTGTCTCCCAACTCTCATTAGGGCTTATCCATGGTAATGGCTTCGTGTTATAATCATTGACAAATCAAAAGAACGACCCGAGTGGCAAGTTAAGCCCCGAATTTGACATTGCTGTGTACCTCCCCCGTTAAAGCAACATCTTTTGAGCATAGTCGACGAACAACGTGCACAGAATTCCAGATTTGAACGAGTAATCCATAATCTGATACGTTCTAATAACTTTTCCTATTCAGTTGCAGAATTGTGAGAATCTAAGCATGAACGCAGAAAAATAATCCGAGGGAGGTTAACCACTATCGTGTATTTCATTCTACGCCATCTATCCAGATCAAGTCGATCTAAAACCGTTCTATAGCACAGCCGTATCAATCATCAAAATTTATCCCGAAATCTTTCGCTTACAACATACAGGTAGGATGACTGCTACAAAAAGAAAATCACTATCAGTCTTGGCAACCAGTATCTGAGTGTGTTCGCTACAAGCTCCACACAGTCCGTACGTTAATCGAGTACAAGCACTACCGGTGTTATCGCAACGATTTCTTTCACACTACACAGTATGTTCTAAGAACTAACAACGCTTTTTGAAAATGTCTCCCGGTCCTGATTATATCCGTTCTCTGGTACTTAGGCAATATGACAATCGTCAAGGCTATTCTGCGAACTTTTTAATCGATTTTTTCGAGACGACGAAAGTCCCAAAACCTGAAAGGTGTACCCAGTATCACCCATCTTCAAGAGGTGGCGATCGCAATGAGCCTGCTAACTACAACCAGACTGCACTGCTATCAAGAACAGCCTGATGGACGACCAATTACATAAGCATTCCATTCAATTTGCACTGTTGCCTATGAGTCTGCACGTATTTCCAAACGGATTCGCATGTTACATCAATTTAGTTGATGCTCGGGAAGATTTGACAGAGGAGGCTGATGAAGCCAAACCGATCTATGTGGTTTTTCTAAACCTCCCTAGGGTTTTCGATCGAGTAGACCAGTTAACGCTTTGCGCGATGCACCTCGGTCATTTGGCCTGTACAGATAACCTTCCTGGTGGCAAAAACTGGTTACCAGGACAGGCAAGTGCGACTTGGGCAATGTTGTCTCAAATGACTCTAGCCTGTCTCCCAACAATGCGTCAGTAAGCAAGAAGGTCAACTCAATACTTGAGTTACTCACCGGGCTGTATGGACGGGTTCACTCAGCATGTTTCACCATTATGTTCAATCTCCAGCTGAACACCCAAGCTTGACGTCCTTGACACGTGAAGGATATCCATCTAGTTTGAAAGGTACAACGTAGAGCTGCAGATCACGTTACGACATTACGTTTTCTATCTTACCCAGACAGGTTGCGCAAAACTAAGACAGTTTTCAATGTGCTATCAGCAAATCAAGATAGACTCGAGTTTGTTTCATATGTTGTTACAGGAGGGAGATAGCCCATTGCTTCTGTGTTCTAGTCTCTGTACTAGACAGTGAAGAACTGTGTTGTACGGTTTATAGATATAAAGAGAAAGTGAATGAAAGTAAATAAAAGATGAATTCAAAGAAGCTGCTGGCTATAATCATTTCACTAGGGAACCTTGGATCAACATTCAGTCAGACATACGCAGTTTACGATCTAAGAGACTGAGCTAATATAGCAGTTAGGAAACTTGTAGCGTCGGTTGTCTCCCAGGTATGTACAGATCGCGTAATATCTTAAAACTCTCAATGAACTCGACCGTGATCATTGTGAACAGATCTTAACTGTGAAGCAGTCCTGTCTACAAAATATAAACGACCATTCAGCTCAAACACCCCTTAATAAAAGTACATGTTCCCGGCGAAAATAAACACTTTAGGGCTAATCCGTCGAAGCTACAACATCAAATGAGTTGTAAGAACTGCAAAGAACATTCTTTTGGCATCTAGGTGTGTCCAATCTGGAACAACCGAGCGGAATCTGTAGTAACTGTGTCACTGATAGTTGAACTCAAGCACAGTGCATCAATTCGAGACACCAAGCCAAGTTGCGGTGAAATGAAGATACTCCCGACTATTCACTGCTAAAGCTAGCTGTGTGTTGCAACGCGATTGTTGTATGTTCCATAAGCAGCGACTGGGTTTCTACTCCGCTCGTTATCTCCTGGATTTCTATTCTGCAGCCTTCCTATTGCTGCCTCCCAGAAGCCGAAACAACCGTTATAAACCGCCCAATACATACTCAGATGTACTTAGTCATTCTCACCTTCCAATAATCTGTAAATTCCCCATGAATATTGTGTACGTCACTGCAACCTAAAACGGCTTCAACTTCATTCAGCACGGCGAGTTTCAAGTCACGAGCGCGTGGCTGTCGGGCGCCAGTCCAGATTGCACCAACTCAAGCGGCTGTTCCTCACCACCTAGGCAAAACCTTGAAGGCGTACAGTCCAAGTAGCATTTGCTTGCTCGCCTCCATTGAGTACAAAAAAACACTCCTCCAACAGCACAGAAGGATGGTACAGTGCTGCTGAGCGAGGTTGAAAATCACAGCACGACTTGGATGAGGGCAGTCAACCAAGTAGAAGAACTAACAATAGGTCACGGTTGACAATCTTACATATCACATAAAAGCCAAAATCACTCCAAAAGTGCGATTACATTCCAATTGAAAAGGAGTCTCCCTCGCACTGAGGGGAGCGAGGTGGTTCCTGAACAGCGTGTTGTACACATGACAAACAGTTACCGGCACCAAGCTTAAAACACGGCAACAATCACAAATAAGCGATGAGAGAATAAGCGCGAAATACATACGGTGAAACAAAAAAGGGGCAGGAACAGATCGTACCGATCAGACGACGCGGATCATACTTGAACCGTACAAAAATCCCCCCTCTTACCAGCTACAGTTTTACAGGCTAAGGTAGCCCACACATCAATACCTCCGGTTAATGAAGGGATCTTAAAAAGTGCTAAAGTAACAAAGGATCTTAATGATAAACACTATTTCTGTGTACACATACTAACTAGCGGCTATGATCTAAACTCGGTGCCATCCTATTTTTGCGCGAAACGCACATTTTTTTGGCTAAACATTAACTGGTTAACATTGTCTGCGACCTTATGAGCAACGATTCAACTGTTCTCCTAGAAAAAGAGTGGAGCTTTTTAAACAGTTATACTAACGTGAATATCTTGTAACTTCACCACTGATATGTTCCATTGTTATCGATCCTAAAGCAAGTCATAGTCAGTATCCTAGCTTTTTGAGTATTTCGGAAATACAGTGTACCTGGTAATATGTATATATAGCTATGTCAAAGGCGAACCAATTCCAGTTCCTTCCGAAAAGGAATGCTCATCGGATGAGTAACTGAACAAAGTGTTAATGCTTCACGCTGTCAACTGGATAAGTCTAAACAAGGACGGAACAAGAATTCTGATAGTGTGTACATGAAGTTACTAGTTTCACTTCATTTCTGAACACCCCGAACTATCAGAAAACAGGCGTTACAAACCGCTTCACTGAGAAAAAACGAATCCGGCATCCATAAAAATTGTTATTTATAGTTAATGTAATAAGCGTGTGGAGTTAGGCGTAACATTCAGCTGTTGAGACACAACCGCTCCACGTCTCAGTACTCCTGTTCCGCCTCCAACGTCTTTGATTCGGCCAGAGCACGAAAGCGTTCGATTACATGATCCACAGGGTGTTCACCGTGCACTTTGTTATCTCGTGTACGTACATTCACCGTACCCGAAGTGGCCTCCTTCTCGCCAGTCACTGCAGTGGGGAGAGGATAACAGATAAACACGATGTCGGTCAATAGTGAGGATGTGGGTAGGACACAACCATGAAAAAACCCGGATGAGTACGGAACACAGTTAGAACAAAAGTTGTGGTGTATTCTGAAAGCATTTGGGGGTAAAAACAAAACAACATGCTGTCGGTAACCGCCGTGTTGTGGATTCTTAAGTCATGGAGATTTCAATGACACCCTTGAACGTGTTCACAAACAACACTTACTACAACTTTCATTTTGTTTTATCAATTTATTCAATGCTGCTGCAGATCGTAAGCTACATACAATGTTGAGAGAACAGCAACCATCACTCGCAGAATTGACAAAATGAAGGGGCTGTATTAATTGCGTAGTTGAACGACGTCGTATCGGATTCCATACAAATCGGTTGGTTGTCAATGGGTTGCATTAAGTAATAGCCCGTTTTCATAGGCTTTTTGGTTCGGAAAACAAGCACTCAGGTCAGCGAGTTAGTAAATAAAAAATGACCGCTCATCTTGCGGCGTGTCGTAAACGATGGTGGAGAAGTCCAGTCAATCTGAATATCTATATTTGGTGATTCAATAGCCGTCTTCATCTATCTGAGACAAGAGGAATCGACATAGGCGTTAATAAAATTTTGTTCCAATGCGAATTCCATGAATACATATAAACCGAATGTCGTCGTGTGAGTTCACTCTTAGCAGCCCTTATGTCAGCCGACCTAACTATTTTCTCCTTCGTAAGAGTCAACAGCATTGTACATCATCAGACACTTGCCATCACGCGAAACAAAATATGCAGGGCTATGTGCCGTCAGATTGCGTGACCTAAACCACAGGAGGGTTCCGGACAATCGATCGGCATCGGTAAAGATTCATCCGAAATGAGTCAGCGGGGTACGAAAGATAGCAGTTCCGGAACAAGCAACATTAAAAGGTCAACCGCGACCACGTGACATAGTTGATCAGATTTAGTAGATGTGTTACCTGGAGCAATAGGCGGGTAAGCGCACCCACTAGATTCAAATCCTAAATGTGTTCAGTCCATCAGATAAGCTACAAACACAGATTGTAAAAAGCATAACGCATCTATGAATAACTGTGATACGCATCTCATAAAAGGTTGCTGGCAAACTTCGTGTGGTCGCACAAAGGGTTATGGTAAAACTAGAATGAACAAGACTTTACCCAGAATGAAATTGTATTGTGCCAACTGGCCGGTACGAATTTTCTTATTAAGGGTACGGCCCGGATCAGTGTCCACTGAAACCATGAAACCCGCAGCGTGTAAACGATCCCGCACCTCCATTGCATACTGATCGAATGCAGACACAACCGGAATGACGAGAGCCTGTCGGGGACTGAGCCAAAATGGCCATTTGCCTAGAAAAAAGCGAACGAAACGACATAGACACTGACTGAACGAAATACGTTTACTAACCGATTAGGAATAACTAGTACAAAATTTACAGTCATCTATGAAGTGTTCTTTACGGGGGGATACAAATCTCCGATTATGAACTTAAAAATTACTATCATGCATACAGTTTGAAAGCAAGCTGGTCAAACAATCGCAATGTGCAGGTGGACGTTCTGGGTACTCGTTTCGTAGGCGTGCATTGGTCGAACGCAAAGCCAGTCATTGGAACGAGGGTATGTTATGAGTTAATCAACACACCACATTAGTGATCCATGAGATATTCAAGCGTTCGCGCAAGGTATGACGGTAACGAAAGTAAGCCAGTCTTACTCACCACAACAACCAGAGACACTGCACGACTGTGTGACAACTGAGGTTAATCAAAACAATACCACTCCACGCGCCAAGACGAGCCCAACCAGTGCAACTGCTCCAAACCACATCCGCATACAATGTGGACAGTTCTTAAAAAGGACACCTTCGAAAGTTTCAGGCTATAACCTCTGGAAAGTCGAAATAATTTGGATGAACAATCAGCCATTTGCATTTTAAGTTGAGAATCAAGTGGCAGACATTCAAGTTTGCATTCGTCATTGATTCAGCCAGGATTCGGAACATTACACCCAAAATGTAACCGGACTGGCACGACTAAACAGAACAGAGAAAGATGGTCACTTTCAATTTGACTAAAAACCGGTGGGCGAACACACAAAACAAATATAAGTGAAGGGAGATACCAAACGAAGAAATTGGGCGGGACAACAAAATAAAAGTCGGATCGCCAGAGTGAGGAAGGATAAATCGACTCAACAAACCAATTGGGGCAGTTCACCATCATCCGGTTGGGAAGCGAAAACATTTCATGGAGAACCCAAACTAAATAGCCAACTCATGAGATCTGGAAACACACATTCGAATTGCCATTTCTAGAAATTAACGCAAATTTTTGCACACAGGAGATAAGCATCAACGATATTATTGTGTAGGGGAAAGTGGAACCTAACGTGTGCAAGCTATGAGAGAGATTAAGTAGGAACAAATGTCGAAAGCAACAGTCCGGGAAAAAGGAAGAATAATCGCCCTAAAATTGGAAACGAACAAACGTTCAGACAACATTCATCGATCAACAGCAAAGTGGGGAAGACGAGGGTAATCGAACTGATTAAACTAGTCAGGTCAATGAATCCTTAACGTCAATCTTTAAATGAGACAAAAGATATTAGTAAGCGCGTCTTTCTTAAAAAGAATTGCGTTGACTTGGCTGAGTCTAGCGAGATGACAATCAGTATGGTTTTCGGAAAGTCTACCTTTTATGGGACGCATGCACGCCTAAAATTATTCGGCCTGATAAGCGTGAGCTGTGTACAAAGGAAACAGAATCCCAGGCGTTCTGTGAACAGAATCGGTGATGCAGACGCGCGAGTAAGTCAACTTAAAACCAGTAAAGCACTTCGTCCAGCAATACAGACAATCAGACGGACAATTATTTTTTTCTCCTAATCCAACGAAACGGTTGAAATTTCGAAGTTTATGACAATATCAGTTCGGTTGTTATACGACCTAAAAATCACCAACACGTTCACTAAACAATGACCCTCCCGAGAGGCAGTTGCATCAGACAGATGTCCACAAAAACCATTCTCATAAAGGTACCTTAACACCTCGGCATAAACAACCAAACTCAACTTCGGTTGGTGGTAATGAATTACCTGATATACATTCCGAGCGATATACAGAGTAACACGTTGCCTGGAAGCGCTCCGAACAGTTGGAAATTGAGATCTGTGATTATAGGTTAAAAGTTTACATTGCCATCACGCGGCCGTTATGTGAGCCTACGAAAAACGCGAAAATATCAAACTCGAAGGGTGGAGTTGGTCTGCTTAAAATTAGTCTGTCAAATGGGACTGCCGCCTGCAAACATGGTAGAGAGGTTCCAGTCTGGCATATAGCAGTAATTTCAATGTTTCACGCGCACACACTGTGTAACGATAACAACATTGGGAGATCGATCTACTGAAAAAAGAACTGTGCTATTTATCGAAAACGTCATAAGTCACATGTGAGTTGGATGTCGTTATGCAAGCCGATCTTGACGACAGCAGCCAAGGTGACGTTAAAGAAAAACATCAACATTAAAACTAAGTCCCCTCAAAATGTTCACTCTCATGTAACATGCACGGTTATTAATGGATTAAATACAAGCCTGTTCAAACTCAGACATAAACATTAGGAGCAACAGAACTGGAACCCACAATCATGAATGGTAGCTAGATGTCATTACCTCTGAGCGGCCCTTAACTCCTTTAGGTTAAAATGTTGAGGCCGACAAGGTGAGAACATGCTGGGATAAAGTTCAACATTCACCAGAATGTTAACAATTCCAACACTCCTTTTTCGTTCTAACTCGCAACCCCCGAAACATTCAATATTGAATCATTCCCGATTCGGTCAATGTGGTGTGAGCTAGTGCGAACTAAAAGGTAAACAAACGATGACTAACGGGACCCAATGGGATATTAACAATTGACAATAGCAAAAGAAGTGCGCCACAAAACAGCTAGTGTTTCAAGCAGGCTAACGACTATCCTATGAGCAGCAAACACTATCAAGACATTTTTGCTGGCAGTTAAGGCGATTATAAGGGAAAAACATACAGTTTTATTAGACGAGTAAAGGCAAGATTATTGTTGAATTTGTTCGAAAAACCACGTTGTTATTTACTTGTAATGTAAATCAGTTACGGCCTAGATGCCACTGAAATCTTTAAATACTGTATTCATCATATAGCTCTCAGGTACGCCGTACAGTGTTCCAAAATCACAATATTTCCCTAAATATGCCAACGTGACTGCAGCAAGCAATCAGATTGTTTGGTGCGCATTTAGAGGGTAATCGACTTTCTAATACTTCTTGGGAGTTACCTTTAAACGTACAAGTGAAACACCGCTGTACAG
>LUCH01002492.1:9508-42321 GCA_013368495.1 Paragonimus heterotremus
AAAGCGATGGTAACTGCTTGTGAACACGTATGCGATACAGTGAGGTGTGTTAATATCAGACGGCCTCTTTGTACACGAAGTGGTTTCACTTCGTTTGTTGAGATGTCCCGGACGCGTCTTATGTATATCTATCCCACGTATACTATATCATACGTTGTTTTCGTTATTATGACTTGGATGGTAAACAGGAGCGTGGCCGGCGGATGGGGAATTGTCATAATGACAAGAATAAACTGACGACAAGCTCGACTGTTCTATGAGGCCATGTGGTTCCCCGGCTGTCATCCGGAAGATGTTGTGTGTTGCTCATTATATCTCTTAACCTATATATCTTTAACCGGAGGTCACTTGCTGGGATGATATCATGCTTGTTGTCTTAACTTCCGTTAACCGTCATAGCAAACACTTCGCACTAGAAAATACAACAGTGTAGGTTGCTGTGTGCAGTTTTATGTTCCAATTATGTCTCGTGGTACATCACGTTTTAACATCCTTCGGGTTCAATTAATCATTCCTCAGGTTTGAATGTGAAGTTTAAAGCTAATGAAAGGATGTTTAGTCTGCTCGTAGGCGTGTACACAATAATGGTTCGATATTGGTGATGTTAGTGGAAATAACCATAAGAATAAATTAAACTTCGGTCTTACGTTATCGCAGCTTCAGCACATCCCGGGAAGAAGTATTAAATTCGAATTCCGTTCACAAAATGGATCAATAATTGTCAGTGTCATGTAATCCTCTGCATCTGAATTCCGATACATGTACACTTTTGGCGACTTCACTGAACTTCACTTCGTTAACCTTTCATATTTGTTCCTTCAAACACACTAGCTTTTGTGTTATGTTCATGTTGCGCTCACGCCGCTGAACGAAAACACAGTAGCTTTCTTGTTACCTCTTATCAATGCTCCACAGTCAAGTCTTTTATGGGCAACCCATATTCCAGTTGATATCATAATCTGACTCATGTCCAGTTGGTTAAATGAAAACGGTAACTTTCTCCTACCTGAGAAATCACGGTCACTGAGTTATCGATTGGATAGAACAAAGCGATTCTGCGTACCCTCATTTTAAAATAATCAGGAGGGTAAACATCACTTACACAAGATTATGGTTGATCGTTTGTAATTGATTATTCCGTCACGTCTATTGTGAGGTTACTGGTACTGTAGTAAATACGCTAGTCTCACAATGATGAGAGTCGGAGTGAAAATTCCTGTCTCGATGAGGATATATTCCACAGATGAACCCTAATAAGAACGAAACTGGAGTCTGCTGCTTTCTTTCGAAGTGGGTTAGTCGAAGAGCTCATCTGAGCGCGAAGACTGCGATCAAGTGTGGATGGTATTCAGCTTGGAATACTCTGATTCCCATGAGGCTCCAACAACAGTGTAACAAGAATCTATTCAGTCGAAATGTGCTTGTAGTACCTACTACTTATTAACCCGACAGAGTAATATAAATTCCAACGGAATTAACAAGGCAAAAGTGATGACAATTTCCGGTGTATGGAAAGCAGGTGTAACATTCTGATAGAACTATACGTTTTTCGCGAAATGTTTCAATATGAAACCCAGATCTCAACGAACTGCAGTAGATGTTGAGGTAAGACTTTTCGCGCGAACCGATTTATTAACAGTTACTCTGCTGTGTATATGCGAACCTTGTATTTTCTGCCATACATTGGGTAACTTTTGCGATCAACCTTCCCACGGATGTAACAGTTGGTACTGTGTTGATTCCATCAGTGAAGATTCGCTTACCACAATATTTTCATGGCAAATTTATGGCACATTCATATAAAACTTCACTGGCAATGTCATTATAGTCATTGTCAAGACTGACCATGGAAAACTGACAGTCTTTTAGGATGCTGGTGACGAGCGAGACAAAAGCTGTGTTCTCATAGTGATGGAACGATCCTGGTGGCCTAGTGCTCTGTAAGATCCGGTTGCCATCGTTTTACAACTATCTAAACTCCGAAAATTATTGGATAATAACGATAGAGAAGATTTGAGTTAGTTAATACACTTGTTATTTGAAATGCTTTCACGTTTTCTTCAGGTAACTATGTCAGCCAATGTGTCACTGGTCATACGGTAAGGTCAACCGAAGCATCTTGCCAGAACGTTTCGCCACTTTCGCTTGTGAGTAGTGATCAAGTAGTCCGACCTTCTCGATCAAAGACACAGTAACTGTTCTGTTTCCTCTAACCGAAAAAGCTGGTTGGAAGGTTTGTTTAAATGCACAGAGTGTGATCAAACCAGTGGCGTACATCTTAAGCCAAAAGAAGCATTCCATTACTCAGCAGTATTGTATAAGTATGCTTTTTATAAACATCACCACCGACAAGAAAATAGTTGATACTAATCAAAAAGACATCAAACCGTAGTTAGTATTTTGAAAAATGATAACCACTTTTCTGGAAGAAAGGAGAGTCTCCAGACCAAACGAACCACATACAACTTTTACATACGTTTCAGGCATAATTCATCGTTACTGACCAGCTGGATAAATACTTGTTGTCTGTAAGATTGATGCGCGTGAACACTGAATCCACTGAACATATGCGTATCGGGATCAGAATTGAGGGTTTTGATAGGCGGTCGGTCTAAAAAACACTGAAAAGAGAACTGTTGAGTCTTTAGTTCTATTTTGTTGGAGTTCGATCTACGAGAAACTTCCTCATGGCAGTAGCAGTTTTAATTGTCTGAATCACTTTTATGACCCAGCTTTTCTATACCAGACAGAAGTAACCTTCATTCTGCTTGACCGATGTTCATAGGATGCGCATGCTCCTATGTGTTTAGTTCCATCTGGAACCAGGATTTCTGTTGCAGTACAAGGAAACTAAGCACAACTTGGTGACGTTTTGTTCTATCATGAAAGAATCTAATAGTTTTAAACTCCTCTAATGTACGTTTGACGTAATCTACGGCGTACACCATCATACCCCAAACGACACTAATCAGTCTGACTGGGCGGTAGTTACCAATCTCTCCAACCCTGCCTTTCTTATAGATCGGAATGAATGTGGGTGATTTCTGGTCACCTGGGACAAACTCTTTCTTTAGAGTATTCTGAAACAACTTGGCGAAGTGTATTTCGATTACTCAAACCACTGTTCTAAACACATCCAAGTGGATACCATCCGGTCTTTCTAATCTGTCAATTTTTATTGAGTTTAGCGTTTGTTTCGCCTCACTCTTCTGGTTGTTTTGTTGCTCCACACTTCAAAGTGGAACCGTATACGACCTGTTGAGTATTGGCATCCCGGCTTTCCATTCAAAGCAGTAATTCGGTTGGCTTTAGCTCTGACTATGTGTCACTAAAATAAACCTTTACAGTGTTCTCATTCAGGCTTTATTTTCTCAGCATTAGTTAGGGCACATTATTGATCCAGATTTTTGGCAACCGAACTTGCTGTTCTCAATAAACATAGATAGTTAAACGCAGGATGCATTTACAGGATGCTAGATTCTAAATACACTACGCCACTTATTTAGTACAGACGTTTCTGTCGTCCAAAGCTGTCCGTCTTATCTGTCGACTTACACATACATTAACATTTCCAGGTATGGCCCGTTGATCGCTCCAGCGATCAGCACATTGACAGACTAATAAATACACAATAAAAAAAGACGAAGCGATGGAAATTGTCATACCAACAACAATAATTATGGATGCGAACCACCGGTAAGCATGATATACCGCTATGACTAAGAACGTTTCCAAACCGCGATATGGATGATCGTGCACTTCCCAACTCGACAAGCGGCTTCTTCTACACCTGGCCAGTATAGTGGTCAAAAGTTTCATAGCTTGAAACACACCATCGTTTGACCACAGTGTTTTTTTCTAGCCTGCAGCAGCAGTAATAACAACAGCAGTGAACGGTGTGCAGTACCGTGGGCGTTCAGTAGGTGTACGGTCTATGTGTGCCAGTCAGCACAGATTGTGAGTTTTTCTCACCTGCATGATTATTGTATCTTTCTTTCAGAAACCTGAGTGTTTGCGGTCTTCTACCTATTCTTTTCTTGAGCTTTGTTGGTGTATTGAATGATGAATCGTCTGCCTGATCTTTTTGTAGTTCAACTTCGAATTTTGTTTTTCAACTTTATCCCCTCGAGAATGCACCAACATGCACTCGTACACAGAAATGCTCTCTGTGTTACGTTTCACATATCTTTCTTCTAAGTTTGGATCTTATCATTACGATCTCTCTCTCTCTGTTTATTTTCCGAGAGATAAGGGTTTCCTTTGCATGCTAGCCGATTAATTGGCTAACCAGCATTGGCCGGCTGGACACAAAAGCCTCACTAATACACCTACTGGCTTTACTTTTTCGGGTGCCGTGACTAGGATCAATTATTGTGAGCCAAGAACATGAATTGCACAAGGGTTATCTATTTAGGAAAGCAACACATGGGTCATGCGTTTCTGCATGACAACAAACAAAAACATTCATTTGCGCACGGTACTTCACCCAGAACGTCACGGTTGCCATTAATAGATTGAAGTACTCGGTTCCACTTAAACACCGTGGGTATTCGGCCTACTACTGGCGTATATCGTCGACGGAGTGCCACCTATTACTATGAAACGTAAGTCTGCACGTGAAAATGAGGCTGAATCTGTTGCACAAGGTGCTTTGTTATGCAGGAATCAAGTAGAACTACGATAGTACTGAGTCTTTACTTCACGATCAGCAGCCTAGAATCAGTAAGTACACTTGAAAGGAACGGTTTTTAGTATTACACAATGAACTTCGGTGATGGTTCCGTCTATCAGCTGCAAGGTTTAACACTCCAAACATATTACATAGCCATTCAGCTCTGTACAAACAACTGTCCATCGTTTTTCCGTATTTTTGAGACCGCGCGTGCACCTCTAAAGTGTCCGTTACTCTAGTGCGAACACAAGACAATTATGCATGTTGCAAAATATTCCGTGGGCGACGCTTTTAAGTGTTCTACGTCATACGGTACGGACGACCAGTTTACCAGGTCTCTGAATCTTACTGCACATTTTTCGTTAAAATGGTGGCTTGTTCATCTGCACTACAGTCTATTTCAAAGTTCGTCTAATTAGATTTCATGTGTTGGCTCGGGCCCATTTAACCTCAGTGAAACAAGAGTATTGTAGAATCAACCACACTGTCTCGATTCCCACCGGGCATCTCAAAACCTACGACAGACTCGTGTAATTTCCCGTAAATTTTTGAACTAAGTCCCTCTTGAATCATAATAGAATGTTGACCTCTCAATGCAACACGGCCTACCTACTGCTGTGATGCAAAAAAAGTGACTCACACGAAGGCAGTTCACTCACTGAACCCCAACTTATGGTAAACGTTTAGACGACATGTCAATTTTGAACTCGCGTTTGCACATAACACTCAACCTGTTCGGAAAAGGAAAATACCCGATTTTGTTTCAGGCTGGTCTTCAATTCTCTTTACAGCTTTCCGAAAATTGTTTACATTTGTGTGAGATGACTCGATCGTCCACCTTCAGCGTATCCTTTCCGGTTCAACATTTATTCCAGCTGCAAAGGATTTTCGGGTAGTCTCCGTATTCTTATTGGTTAGTGCGCCGGTGCTGGTTGTATTGACACACTAGTCGTATAATCTCTTATAATCAGGGGTCGAGCGCCTGTCTAATTGGCTTCCATAAACCCGATGCATATACTCATCGTTCCCAACTGCACGCTGTTACCACAGTGCCCTTCACCTTAAAAGAGACAACTTAGGTCCAGATCCTGTTGAACCCAAACACCAGAGGTGCCTGCGAATCACCTTCGAACGGCGTGCGGACCTGATGGCATTATGGTCGACTACACCTCAATGACTTCCTGTTCATTCATGAGGTTCTAGGTAATCCAGTTCCGCACTTTCAACAGCTCAGGCACTTTCATATGCTGCCATCCTTAATAACCTCAACCACAAGTCTAACCACTATGTTCCGGTGACTTTAATTTCCGTTTCTGCAATTTGTCTGTCTGCCAACAGTTGGTCAGTCACTTGCCAGGTTGTTGCATTCTGTTTACGCTTTTTCTGCTTGTGGTCCTCCCGCGCCCGGATCTAGTTAAGCACGGTCACGTTAAACAGAGCAACTCACACATATATTGTCCTACTGTTTATGGACAGCCTCTATGTGGAAATGCGGGTTTGTTAATCTATGGCTCAAAAACCGTCAAATACTTCTTTCTGTTCGTTAAATATTTGAGCTTGTTTGGAATAAGAACACGAGTGGTATATTCCGCAACACTATCTACTTACCTAAGTACAGTTTCGATATCTACCACAGTCGCATCTGTTGCGATCATGAGGCCTTGTCCAGCCGCCAACAATCTCGTAACCAGTTGTTCATACTTCATCTGAAGTCAGATTTTGACAAAACAACTTCCCAGCAGTGAAATAGACAGTTCTTTTCTGGTGATTTTAAAGTAGGATTACGATATTGTCGAACTTTTATCTTAAACGAATGTAAACTACAGTTTTACTAAAAAAAATTTCAGTGTCATCTCTGGCGTTGGCACTGGAGCCACTCCCATTGTCGTAATTTTCTGTGGAGGCGAGCGAATTATACAACATATTTTATGCCCTGGTGTACACCGAAGACATTCATTATATGCCTTGTCTCATTAGTGTTTTATATGACAATTTCGTTTGTGTAGGGGACTTAAGCCAAGTTACTGTACCTGCCAATCCGTCCAAAACATTGTGTGTCCCTCCTCTGACTGCGACTGTACCACTCGCCAATCTAAAGACTTTTTCATACTAATGAAAGTTGTCAGACTTCTGTCAGATTGTTTGCTTAACATTTGTCAAAATTTCGATCGCAATTCAAGTACTGTGACTACCTTTACGTTCTGGAGCTTAACTAACATTTCTAACAACACTGAGACAGTGACAACCACATGGACAGGAACTACATTAGATTGCCCTGGAACAACAAAAAGACAACATTCGTCTTTAGACATCGCCGCCCCACAAAACGAGGGAATTACACGATTTGTCCACTTCCTCAAGAACAACTTCGTCCAACTGACGCCCAGTTTCATTCTGCCGGAACATTGAGCTTTTTATAGACAGAACAGTTCAAATCACCTGATCAAATAGGATTTTATGTTTATCCTATCACAGAAACACTGTAAAGCCCTTGGTTACCAATGAACAACTCACGGAAATTGGAAATTCTCTCATTTAATAACCGGCTTCCACAAGATGGAAACCCAATTGTTGTGGTTCCAGCGATTTGTCCAACCTCGGGTCTGCTTTGCTTTATTGGGAAAACCCCTCGGAACTCCGTGACATGCTGTTAGGGTGTCCATTTCCTTTCGTCCAAAAACCGCCTCTTTCCTAGAGAGAGAAAAAATGATTGACTTTGTCCTGTTTAGCGAATCTGTTCAGAGTGGCCGAGAGGTGACCTTGGTTAGTTTTTACCCATCTAACTTTTTATTCCGCTGTGCGCATTAGTAACCCTAACTATTTTTTTTGGTAAACGTCCTTCTCTTTTTACGGTTTGGGAATGTTCTTATAGCCACTACGCACCACATAAGTACTTTGTTACGTTGGTTGCACACGCTTTGAGGCGGAACAAAGCTGTCTTTTTTGTAAGCGTCTTTTGGCTTGTCTTGGGAACGAATACGGGGACAGTCGCGGTACTGTTCGGGACCGAGATTTTCGTGTCAATTATTACCGGGAGGATAATCCGAATTCTGCCAAGCGCATTACGATAGCAAGGACGAACCAGCGCATCGTTTAGGAGGGTTTACAACACATACATGTCGCCTTTCGAAGATATCATACCTTGGGCATGGTTGAGATAATTTGCCCCTAGTGTGGTCTGGCTTGCGTCGGATGAAACTAAGGGTCACCGTCTGTGAACATGTTCACCACTTCGGATTTTCTGCTTTGCCAGATCGTCGCACATCAGCCTAACTCTACCAACCCTCGAAGGACTACTGTGTATGATTGTCCGCTCTCATTGGTCTTAGCCCAAACAATGAAATCGTTCCTCTTTATCAGACATGAAATTCTTGGCGTCTAATGATTTTTAGCCTAGCCTGAATTGCTGTTTTACTGCTTGCATCTACAGCTGTGTTTTCTAGTTCAAATAAAGACAGCCAGTGAGACTATTTTTAACAAACCGCAGTTTCTTGACAAGTTGGCATAGATTTCGCAGGCTTATTGAGTTCCACCTATCATAATTCTTCACTGTTTTCCAAAGTTTTCACCGATGTTGCCTCTTCTGTCAACTTTTCGGTTGCGATCCGAAATTCGTCTGGTGTACTAACGCTGTTAGATTTGACTTCGGTGAAAATCAATAATCTTTCGCCCAGCAACTAGTCAGTTGCATCAGCCAACTCTTACACAGTCATAGAGCAGTTCAAAAGTCAATTATGAGAGGTTCCCAATAAACCTGCGCCATCCCTCCATGAAGTGGCTTATCAGCATGAGCTGTCCAAAACTCTACTAGAAAACCGTCAACCCTGTCCGGCACAGCAATCAGAGCTTCATTGAGTCAAACTACTGTAATCCATGACTTGAATTTACCGCCGATAACCAATTACAATGTTGAAAAACCGTTAAGCTCTAAGTGATTATCTGTCATTTCCGCTGCCGGAGTGCTCTCCACGTACGTTAGCATACAGCGCATCAACTTTCCTTTAGCCCACTGAGGCGAAGGACACGTGCTACTGGTCAAGCGCCATCGGTCAGTCAGAAGCTTCTCTACATGCAAAAGTTTCCTAAAAGCGAACGGTTTTTAATGTTGAGTGCTTTTCGTTGTGATCATACCTCCACCAGCCTTGTCATCACAGCTCATTTTCGGCTGACACTTGTCGACTTACTGTGTTAGTCGTGTGGCGAATCTCTCACTCGTTGAAAAGAAGTAGTGATTCGACTGTGGCTCTTGCTTGATCATGGGCGCTATTTGAATTTGAACTTGTTGGGGGAATTTGTGGTAAAACGTTTTTGCTTATAAGTAGTTTATATAATGCGAAAGAAAATAACAGAGACATGTCGACCGATCTCGCCCACTACGGTCAATAAACGTCCATCAGTTCAACTAAGTATAGAATAAAAATGAGTCATTGACTGCAATGAGAATAACACACTGGATAGGAAGCAAACCAGTCTCGTTTGAATGGGTCGCCATGAATTGAAGAGATTCAGATTTTAAACAGGTCGATTAAGGACTTACCAATGCAGTCAATATCGACTTAACCATGACGCACATGGAAATAAGTGGGAGCTAATAAGTAGTCTGAGAATAGGCTTAAGACAGGAGAAAGAGGTAAATTTATGTAAACAGCTTGACTAAACACACTGAGATAATGACAATGACAACGACGGTGACGAACATTAAAGAGTAGTATGAGCCCGACTGCTAACCACTATCATCATTTTAGTGGTAGATCAACTGTCAGATGGGGTTTATAAAGGTGTATTATATTACATTACTAAGTTTGTTCATAATCATTCTATGATTGTTGTGTCCAACCTAATGCAAGTGAGCCATGTAGTCGGCCAATCAGATTGCTCTGACCTTCAATCGATCGATGGCGCACGCTGACAGCAGTTGCCCGTGCCGTGTGGACTAAGAGCTTCCCGTAACGTAACTTGAATACAACAATGATGTGAAATCTTAAAGGGCCCTGTCAATGTTGCTTTTATCATTCTATGTATGTATTGTGACAGATATCTGAGGATGCGTTTTTAACCACAAAACTGACAATATTTTGATACGACTCCCGTAGACTTCACTTTGATGGGCTGTTGTTTGGTTACTAGATTTATTCAGTTTTCCTTGTATTAGACAGTCTGTTAGATTTATTAGCACTAAGATAAACTACTGTACGTTGCCCATTAACTTATATGTGTATGGTGCTGCTAAATGGAACTTACCGTCGTGTAATTAGGATACTGGTTGATATACTGCAATCCTGCACACGTTAATAATCTCTTTCTGAAACTGTAGTCTCTGAATCCAAATTTTCATCTATTGTTCATCTTGCATGATGCACGTCAAAAAACCTCCACAAGCGTTGTAATACTGACGAATAATTGGAGTTTAATTTACTCCCGCAACTACTCTTGGGTATCCTAGAAGTGTCCAGGTTCAGAAGCTTAAGAAAACACGGCTCTCGACGAAAGTGCTACCGGTTCACAGTATTCTTAAGTGACGTCTATCTAGTAGTCCCTACCGTTGCAGTCGACTCACATATTGGGAAATTGAGGTGAATATGGGTACTATGACAGAAAGAACTCTCTTACACTACACAACAGAATACAGTGCCAGAGAGATTGTTGCCACACACCTTTGCAAAAATTTCCATCTACGGGGACAGTTCAGATTGCAGGGCAAAATCCGATTATCGCCGGAATATTTCTTGGCTCTCTTGAAGGAAACGAGTCAAATGAACGGTAAGCTTGTTCTCCAACTAAAAAGAAGAAAATATACTGAGCAATTAAATGTGACCTTCAAAGATGATCACGCACTCACAGAAGTTACTCAATATATGATTACTCATACATACACTCAATATACGTATAATTAAAGATTATCCCTTGTAAAACAAAGGTAACCTCAAGCCACTTCTTGGGAGTTCTTCTGTTTATACTTGCCGCTGTTACGTTCCGACGTATAAAAGTCAAACATGTGTAGAAGGTACATTGCTCGTACATCAAGTGAACCACAGTATGAATGAAGTTTAATAAGTTTTCCTGGTTGCCAGACCTACATTCAACACGCTAGTCACTGAGCAGTGGTCAGGATGGGTTAACTGAATAATATGCCACAAAACAGCTAGTAGCGTGATGAGGACGAACGATTGCACTATACTAGTCATACTACTGCTATTCAGTAGTGGGGTTAGAGCATAGATTTTGACACTGAGGTAGCCGCAGGAAAAGTGCTAGAAGAAACATCGGAGTGCAGCATCTCATGAAATCGTTCTTGGTGCGTAAAGAAACGTAAAGGAACTGAACACTGGCATCTGTGGCAACCGTGACATTCTGAGCCCAGTACCGTACGCAGATGAGTATTTTTGTTTGTTATCACGTTGAAACGTATAGCCCATGTGTTGGTTTCCTGGTTAGATAACCTTTGTGCCATCCGTGTTCACACATCCGTGCTCACAACACTATTTATACACATTCCTGAAGAACAAACGATACGTGAGGTTTATTCGTAACCAGCTGTCAGTAAGTATTCCAGTTTTATTCTAGAAGCCTGAACCCCGCTCCATTCTCATCTTGACGATCATTTCTGTTGACGTTCAACTGGAAGAAGGTTCGGCGACTTTTGGTGGAATCATATCATCCTTTAGCTTGTCGAAAATTAGCAACTCCATGCATCATGATCAACTCACTTATTGTATGTATCATTCAAAATATAAGAATCTATCGGTTAGTAACAGCATCAATATAAGCCACAATGAATTAAGCATTCTAGCATTGAACTTAGGTTGCAGACATCTCCAAAGGAGTGCCAAGAATGGTCTGTCATTCCATTTATCTTAACCGTACAACGTATTGTGCAACTACGCAAGTGTCCTGTTCAATGATGACGCGGAATTTCTACCGCCGGGACAGTAATATGTTTATTCTATGTCAATAATATGGTGTGGTTTGGTTACAAACGGTTCAAAGCTACCCTGAACAACTTATTAATTGAGGTCTTCCAAACGGAAAACTTTTTCAATGTTGCCAGACGATTGTCTCTACACCTGGTTGGAGCGATGATATTTGTTTTATTTGAAAGTTTTGTTAACCTTGAAAGCTACTTCCTGGATGGTGAAGTTTCAACAAGTAATATCTCGTTACATGTTGCTAACACCCGGCGTTCAATGGCAAAAGTGAAACCTGACTGATATTAACTTGTCATCCATCTATTGCTAAAGAACAAAGACATAACGGGACTGTACTTGCAATACAGTTCTACGTTTGCCAAACCTGAGCAATCTACGTCAGTGATGTGCGTGGGCTACCTGAGTTGACAGTTATTGCCTATAGTACATTAGATAAAGCGATGGTAACTGCTTGTGAACACGTATGCGATACAGTGAGGTGTGTTAATATCAGACGGCCTCTTTGTACACGAAGTGGTTTCACTTCGTTTGTTGAGATGTCCTGGACGCGTCTTATATACATCTATCCTACGCATACTATATCGTACGTTGTTTTCGTTATTATGACTTGGCTGATAAACAAGAGCATGGTGGGCAGTAGATAAACTGTTTTAATAGTAAGAACAGACTGATGTCAGGTTTATCTATTTTTTCGGTTAGTCGAAACTATTTTATTTTTTCAGCTTGACAGTTAATCTGACACTTAGTCCGTCGTCAAACAGGAGACTGGTAGTGTCAAGTACACCAATAATTAGTCTGCCTGGGGCGTTTCAGCCAAAAAGACAAACCTCCAGCCTATGATGAAAACTGTTGATAAGCTGATTAGTACCGAAGCCACTGATACTTGGTTTATTGCATTTTCTACACACACCGTCTAGTCGCCAGCAGTTATACACTGGTATCATATTTTGACGTGCTGTTATGTGCACGCTGACGTCGCTGAACTTAGCAAGAAAAAAGTTCTTCCCATTAGTGCACTTAGCCATCCCAGTGCTTGGTTTCGTCGTGGTCACTCAATGACTAGAAATTCGTGGTAAGTTTTGTTTGGATAACAACCACCAGTACAGTCAACCCTCTTTTGAAGCAAAAGATTACGGAACTTATCGTAATTGACTACATGTTAAATTTGTCACGGTGCAAACGAGCATCCGATAGACCTTCTGTCAAGGTAATTACTACACTTATGTACACCTCTGGAGTAATAATCAGCAAACTATGGACTACTAACGAAAACAAGTCTGTTGAGGTTTCCTTCGGACGTCTGTGTTTAGGAAATTTCACATTTTGCTCCAGGGAAAAGGTTCAGCAAAAATACAAAACCAACCTGTTTTTTGTTGCAACTTATCAGGTGTGCGTACCTGAGGAACCACAACAACATAGTCTACCATAAAAAATACGGATAGTGGAATTCGTACTTATTTGAAGGTCAGTTGTATAGCTTACATCAGGCTTGATGAAGTCTGTAAATTCACACAAGTGACAAGAACACTTGCCAATCTCCTTGTAGGCTGAGTGGTCGAAGCTCATCAGGTATACCTGAATATAGCAGCAACTATAAAACTAGTAATCTTGACCGATAGACATATGCTGAGTATGCAACTCTAAATTGTAAACCGACACTATCATCTTAGATCCTAAGATTGACTGGGTTTTAAACTATTGCCCGTGAACGCTATTGACACCTGTACTGCTCTGCGGCCTTCGTTAGTTCTGAGATAAACAGGTTAATAACCGCAATTTACCTGTATCTTAAAAATTGAATAGAATGGCAATCTATTCAAGGTCATCATTCGTTTACCGCGGGAAATTTTTTAGGCTAGATGGCTAAAAAACATGACCTATTTGGAGGAGACACAATTGCGAATAATCGGGGCTTCAGCTAAATTGATAACAAGCCAAACGTTAAACTTCTGATCTCCCAGCATGGCTTCTTAGCTCCATTGGTAGAGCGTCAGTCGCGTTTAAGCACACTATTTTTGACGTCGGTTCGAATCCAATCTAAGCCCAAAGTTTTCGCAGTTGGGTCCCTTTTAAATCGCCAAATCTTCTACATTGCTTTCCAACTTGCATAGTTGCAAAAGTCAACTAACGGATCGAAGTGACACTCATTGCAACGCTCTTCCGCATGGTATACACATAAGTTCTTTTGTATCATTGTGTATGACAGATATGTTCTTATCGATTTAGTTAAACGGGTGCAGTCATTAAGTGAAAAGTGTAAGCAATATTTATTTGTAAGGAGAATGTAAGAGATGATCAAAGAATGTCCCATATTCCCCACTAAATTCTGGCACATGAAGAGGTAAGAGCAACAGCATGCAAGTGACAGAGTTCACTGACAGCCAACCTACTGAAAGACGTTTCAGTTTGCATACGTGGACAGCATCAATAACAATTCAGTTCACGTCAACATGTTGCAAATCAATTAAACGTGGATGGCGTGACTGTGCCATTCAGTTTAACTGCTGCATGTCAGTTAACATGTCTTCATACACATAGACTCAGTCCTATAATCGATCATCTTGGTCTGTGCTAAAACGTATAAAAAGTGACAGATATATGACGATAGGCCACACTCGATCACTTGAGTGCAACGGGATCTTTTAAGTTGCTGTATTGATTGTGGCACGATGCGTTTTTCACGTTTGTGTATCACACTACTGATAATGTTTGGCACATTTTACATTCTGGTGAGATTTTTCCAACGAACTGTGGTAGTAAACTTAATAACACAGCGACCGCTTAACACACAGAAATTACAGCTACTTAAACGTGGCCAGTACACAGGAATTCCCGGACAAAAAACATGTAAGGATATATGTCAGGCATTGCCGATTAATTTGAGTGAATCAGAAGAAAACTTAACTCCAGTTGGCAACCTGAGTCTGGACAAAAATAAATTGGCGAATCTCACTCTGGCAAAGGTCATGTTAACAAATTCACCACACGTCTTTGGTGGATCCTGGACATTCCGAGACCCTAATCTCACTCACAGCAATGTATGTAACGTTACGTTTCCATCGTCAGTGGCCATAATCGTTCCAATTCGGGACAGGTGGCACCAAGTTCCAGCATTATTACACACATTGATACCACTGCTAAGGAAGCAGAGAGTGTGTTATCGCATATTCTTCATTGAACAAGCCGACACAGGACCATTCAATCGGGCAAAACTGTTCAACGTCGGTTTCATGGAAGCAGCCGAGCGGTTTCAGTTCAGATGTGTTATTTTTCACGATGTTGATTTGGTCCCAATCAATGATTTGAACCCGTATGGCTGTGATGAGCAGACTGAAAAATATGTCGTCCATTTGGGAGTTGGATTAGATGTACGAAACTTCAAATTAAACTACCCCGGTTTGGTTGGTGGAGTTTTGAAAATGTCCATTGCACACTTTGTCGAAGTGAACGGTTTCTCCAATTTGTACTGGGATTGGGGTCAGGAGGACGATGATATGGAGAAGCGGTTGAAAGCCAAACACATTCCGTATGTTCACATGAGTACATCGATTGCTCGCTACATGGCAATGGATCATGAGAAACAACCACGAAGGACAAGGCAGGTACACCTAAGTTTACTGCGTACAGCGCGGACACGAATGATCTCAGATGGCTTGAATTCCCTGAAGTATGAAGTTTTGTTCTCCGACGAGTCAACCTTGTTCACGCATATCGTAGTCGATATTCGCGATTCCATTCATACAAAATGAGCCAGAATATCCGTTATTTCCAATTAGCATAACTTGAGTCTCATTAGTAGCTTATGTTGCTTGGTTGTCCAGGCCCAACAAGTCTGAAAGACAATGCTAGCTAACAACAGTTTTATACGACTCAACGGTGAACGAATAACTGCATTGATCGGTTGATCTGTTACCGACTTGCACCAAAGCGATCTTCCCAATCTCACAGTGTGTGTGTGTAAAACGTTGTTCTCATTCCCAACCAAGAATAGCGTCTTGTGTAAAATTTTATGGTAGTTCAATGACGTATGATATAGCTGTGTTCTGTAAAACTTTGTTTGCCGATTGTATATTCATGTATATATATTTGACCTAAACGTGTTATGTTCGCATACAAGTAGAAGGAAATCTGCCGTTTTCAGTCAATGTGAAACACTGTTGCAATTTCAACAAATACCTTGAAATGTGGGTAGTATTGAACAATACGTTCGGCAATATTGTTATTCCCCATCAGTTTGACGGCTACCGTCTGAACTATGTTGGTTCTGAACGTCTTTAGACCGTCTGATGCATTTACCGAGGGTGGCCTGATGTTTGCGACAGATGGGCATACACATATGGAGTGGAGATTTGTTGGTCGTGTAGAGCTTAACATACCACTTTTACGGAAATGATGTGTTGATTTACTGAGGCGTTAATGGTTTCCCAACGTGCTTCAAAATTAATACATTTGCTGAGGATTTATGCTTGTAACCATTGGCATGATCCACAAGCCCGAGTAAACCCTTGATGAATATATGGGGCAGTCATTCGTCTGTTAATCGTTTAACAATTTGCGGTAGTATATCACTCAATATATTGAGTTCTCTTTCACCATTATCCCGATCCTCATATATGAGATTGGGTAAATGGATATTCAGTGTTGGGTGTATTATAACCGTTTCATTTACACCGATGTTGAAACGGTCACGACAGAATCACTAAGACAATATCTTATTTTCCACTGTTCTACCTACCGAAGACCACTCAAGCCTAAAACATACTTGCTAAGAAAATCATGTGACTGACTTTGTCTGATTGCTTAATCAATGCGCATCGACCAATAGATAACCTCCAAGAGCTTAGTATTACTGAGTCATGAAACTGAGCAATCAGTATGTTTCTCAACAAACCAAAACACAGTAAACTAGTACAACTGGAAGAACGGATTACTGTTTTATTCGTATAAGCATGTATTGTGAAATGACAGCTCGCTGTCACCACACAAAGTATAGATGTCTGTACATCGACACCTCACCAGTTAGACTGGTAAAATTGAGGGAGCTTTGAAGGTTACACTGTCTCATGGGGCTCGTCAACGAACCCAGCCTGTACGACCAGTTTCGTCCCTTTTGAGGTTATCGGATAATGATGGATCGAATGGGAAGACGAATCGGTAACCCCTCGCGTTGAGACTCGAATATTTTACCAGGTGGGCCATTAGTTCTATATGCATTATTAATGACGCGGAACTTCATGTACGAGTAAACGAAACTCGTTTTTCACCCAGTTAGTGCGAATATGCACGGTCTACCTTGAACTGTCAATTTGTATTAACCTAGGCCGCGATGGCTTAAAACGATGTTTTTAACCCTTCCTGTTGCTATCACTCACACTTTCCGGCCAGTTTCGTCTTTGCTTGGGTTCACCAGGTACATTTGATCCAGATGGAGGATCGAACCGATAACTCGCAGTTTTGTAAAACGAAGGTTTATCTGTTCGGCCCCCACCTCCACAAACATCGTTTGTAATCCGGGAACTGATGTTTACTCCAGATGGACTTCGAAATGTTTTGTCAGGAATTGAAGAGCGTCGAAGCAAACCAAATAAAACAGGTGTTTGTGCTAAAAGTTTGACAAATGCTCTACAGCGAACAGGATACAGAAACCCTTTTGCTGCTTCATGTGATGATGTTGAAAACGGTGTTGTTAGCTTAGCGCCAAATCCAGCAAACTTCGAAATTGAATAAGCTTCACAACCTCATTCTTCACAGTGATATATTGTTGTGGTTATCCGTAGAGATAATTTCGGATGGACCAGAGGCCTGGAATTGTTCATACCTGGACCTGTGAGCGGAAACACTTAATTTTCCCCGGAAGAGTTTGTGAGAAAAGGGAAAATGGAATGGCGTGGAGTTTCAGTAGCTAGTTTAAGTGAACTAGGAACCCCAAATGGAAAGAAAACTGTGACATTCTAAGGTCACAGGTTAAAGCGTTTTCCTCGTCCATTTATGAGTAACAATAAATGCTCAGAACCGCCACTCTCAAACAGGACAGCGCAGAAATACACATATTAAACAACGGTGGTCATTTTGCGTTAGAATGAAACTAATAGAATACTCAGCTTCCAGATCGGATCTTAACGCCATTGGGAATTTCTAGAGATTATCAGATACACAAATAATTGAGACAACTGATTCTCTTGCTGGTCTAAACAATGCTTTGAACGAATGATAGATCGATATACTTAGGTTTACTTGTATGAAATCTAACCAGTACGGTATCAGGCAAGCAATAGAGGATACTTCAGTTGATCCCAGCTGGTCCCACTGACCACCACCAAAGTGGTGAATAGCTGTCTCACCTTTAGATGAACATCTAGCAAACAGGCTCATTATCGATGTTTCATCGGGTTGAATGCAACCTATTTGTAAAACTTAATCACGTACGGGAGACGACACAATAATGTGACGAAGGGTTTGTTAACGGCGTTAGAACAGTTCAGTCTTTTTGGGACTGACTACGTAACGCTTAACAGTCGATTGCACAAGTGTAATGATGATGATTACGTAATCCATTTAGTCTGGACGTGCACACAAAGTAAAGGGAGATATAGCGTTTTGACGAAAGTTTTTGAGTACACAGTGGAAGAGACAGTAGGCGAATGGTGATAGCTTCTGGGATTGCCAACGAGAGAACTGTTTTGACTGCACGCCACGGACTTGGCAGATAGGACGTACTGAGTCTGTGAAATGGTTCTACTCCATCGAGTAAGCGTTGATCGAGAACAAGCAACATTTTACTAAACAACGGGTTAGCCATACCAGACAATGTTCCCAGATAAGTTCAGATTATCACCTCGTCGTGCGGCTTATGGAGATCGTTCCACAGAAACAAGATGAATGGTCCACACAGCAAAATGAACATGAACAGGAAATATATCTTCCAAATGAAAGTGCAAAACTGATATGAAATCAAACTTGGTTGCACAGTAGGTCATGAGCAGAGTTAGGCTGTCTGTTGCTTATATTTCCACAAGTACTGTCATTTTTAGAATGTGGCAAAATATGGACAGAGATCTGTCTGCATTGTGTGGTTTGCCTAAAATTGTACCTATGAACATAAGCATTGAATAAACTGTTCTGGATAGCCATGTCAAACTTGTGCGTTAAATATTAATTGTCTCTTCCATTAAAGTGTCATTCAACCACAGTTTCGTAGCTTTGCGAAACTAACTTCGGATGAGATTAGATTTCTGTCACAATAGTGAACAACTATAAAGATTTGTATAATGCCGGATTTAAGTCAACTTACTGTAGGCAAATGCTAGGCTTACAAATCGATACGATAAATGTTCTGTCGGAATACATGCACCCGAGGTCTATCAACGTCAGAAGATTGTCTTGGTCAACTCGTGATGATTCTGTAATGACTAACGTCAACCAAATATAATAACGGATAAGAATAAACGTATATTCAAGTTAGTCAATCCGAAGAAAATAGTCTGCAGACACACAGCACCATACTAATAAAATACTGTAGTCGGTTTAGCTAATCAAGTGTGCTTCAATTGATAAGTAAACGTTGTTCAAATGGAGGAAATCGAAACAGATAAACATGTCAACCAAAGTTACACTTACGTTGTATCTTCCTTCGCATCGTCCCATTCGACCAGCGGGAGGACAGGACGACGTCTGTCAGGGGGACGCTTTCGAGCGACTCAAGCTCCATGCCAAAAGAAATATTCTTACCGATTGAGTTAAACTACTCCAGTATTTCCCTTGGTCATGCTGATTCAACCGCTACATGTATAATATAAACAACCTAACGTTTACAAAGAGTAAACAATTTATTCTGCCATCCTAACGCATTATTCTCTAGTCTTCTTTTGAAAGGTATTAGCTACCAGTGGCCCCAATAGTGATTTGTTTGCTATTTCGCGCTTTGGTTGATCTAATCTACCGGGAAACTGAAACCAAAGGTTATACTTGCAACGGTAAAATAAATTTTTTAAAGTTTTCTACAGGCAATCCTACGCTAATACAAGTGTCCTCTGGATACTCGCCAAGAAGCTCAGTTGCTTTTCTAAGAAGGGTGTTTGTGAATAGGGAGTCTACATCAAGTTTAGCGCCTTCAAAATTTCGACTAATTGGAACGAATCTGGAAAACTGTGAACTGCTAGCTTTCTCCTTAAGGGTTCTAACATCCCGGCTAGCCATTTCGCAGTTGCATGATATGGTGAATTACACATGTCCAAGATCGACCGCAAAGATAATACGCTTTCATGAACCTTAGGTAAACCGTAAAGTTTAAGGAAAACAATCTCTACTAAGTTAACTCTCTCGAATTTACTTGACTCGATAACTCCTCTTTCTTCAAGTATCACAATAATTTCTTCACAGCCTTCCTCGTAATCAGCATTTTTATCCTCTTCCTTGTCTAGACCTACAGCTTTGTTTGGAGCGTCCATCCCATGAACTCAATTTACTCAAGTGATTCGCTTAGTTGAAAGTGATAATTCATGCATCTTTGTCAGGTTTAAAGATGATAATGATGACGGGGAGAATTACAATTCGTCTTAGGGATGCGAACGAGGAGAATTGCTTTCATGTCAAGATGGCTGAAGTTTGTTGGATCAGTCAAAAAGGTTCTCAAAGTGGATTCCTAAATCTATGTGTCTAAGCCTAAGTTAGGACAAAAAGTGTTGATCCTAATGGCAGCACTTCCACAATAGGTTTATCCAATGTTAAATATAAAAAGTTATGCACATACCGTTTAAGATTACTCAGAAATTTTGTCTTCGGCTTAACTGTACTGACCTGATTACCTCTCTCTTTTGACTCGCAATGTGGTCACAATTTGCCGAGCGTATATCTCAAATTCGATTATCTCAGTATGCGACACTTCTTACAATGTCATCACTACAATGTCTTGCTTCATTTCTGATTTGAGTATTTCACTTGTCTCCTTGTCCTTCTCGTTTAGAGTTTGATGCTCTAAAATTGTCCTCATAGTATTGATGTAATATCGTCATAGGATTAATCACTACTGTTTCGGAAATTTTGGACAATTAGTGCATTGCTCCAACAGCCAGATAGTTGTATCTGGCCTTGTCAACTGGATGATTTAAGTTGCATACTTCAGCAGTCATCTTTATTTCGCACAACCGACTGTTGAGTGTTGCGTAAATAGACCTTAGAGAGACTTGATTATTTTGGCTTTTCGATGCATTATTGTGCTCCTTTTCTCACTTGTTTCGACCTGGCCGGGTCTCATCAGCACCAAGCACGCCGAGGAATCAAAAATGCTTCGGTTAATATGATTCAACCATCACTCACAACTAACCCCAGTCCACGCATTCCCAAAGTGTTTCCATTCAGTCATTTTACAACAAAACACTACGGTCAAAATCCACTTTTTTGGAGCATGCCAGTAATGTATATGCTTGCCACGGCCACAGATAAAAACGGCTTGTTCTACGATGGATTACTGAAAGTCATCGGCCTTAGAAGTTTCGTGGAAGTAATCGGTGATTCGTTTGCAAACGTTCAACATACAATGATTCTTTTTGACTACATTCCTTATATCCCTGCACCCTGGGTGAAAATGTTTCCATCTGTTATGAAGAAAACATTTACACTGCTAAAAAGACTGCCTCACATTTGATTAGTTTACAGCACCGTACTTTCCGTCACAGTTTACTGATGTGAAGTTTAACCATATGACATCAGTTTTATACTCCTCTCGTTTTCTGTACTTTTGTGAGAAATCATAACCTGCTCCCAAGGCATACGTCTGTTGTGACCCACAACTTCCGTCAGCGAGATAGATGTGCAGTTGTATCTCTTCTATTCGTGTCAACCCTATCAGTTACCTCAAACCTTGTCAAACAATAACTCGTTTTGTTACCTCCGAAACAGACTGGATTGATAACACTGTGCTTTACTTAGTTGTCGACATCTCCCTTTTACGTAGAACAGGTTCTCATTTCATACATGCATGTTTTTGGTGTTAAACTTCTACCTTGGTTATTACCCAAAAGCTCTTGTCACCCAGACTACACAGTCACGGTTTTCACTAAAAAAACGTGAATGTCATTAGCAAATTTGTTGATCCTTATTTGTACGAGCTAGCCAGTTTTGCGTGGATGCGAGTATCAACCACATCTACGGCCTTACTTCAAAATAGAGTGTGATCTACACTATACTAATGGGTTATACAAAATGGCAGTGGCATTAAGCAATCAGTAAATTTGAGAGCTCATAAAAATGACGGCAATAACAACAACAACAGAGGATGATGAGATAACTGAGCCTTACGTGTACCAAACATCTATGGAAATTGTAAGAAGCAACTGTTAGGGAGTCCACATTTTCTGTCCAAAACCACCTCCTCTTCGAGAAAACAACCTCATCCAGCCAGAATGAACTGGAAATGTTCTGAACAGTAGAGAGGCAACCCTCACTAATTTATTATCTGCTCGAACTTCATTCCATTATGCTCATTGGTGACTTAATGACCTTAACTACTAATTTTGGTAACTGTCCTTTGATCTCCTGATTCCAAAATTCTCTTTGGTCACTGTGCACCATATAAATAATCTGTAATTTTCTCCTTGTTGCACATGTTGTTGAAGAGGAACATAGCTGCATTGCATCCGGGATACTCACGTTATTTCCGGGACCGAAATTTTTTCATGTGTTAATTACTATGAGGAGGAGAATCCGATTTCTATCAAGCGCGTTACTACACCGCAGACGAACCAGCATATTCTTTCGAGGGTTTGCAACAACCACATGGAAAGAAATTGTATGTATACGCAAATTTTCATAAGAGCTAATCTATGGTATGTATTATTCCGACTGATGGAATAACCATACAAATAAAGACAAACGAGTTGTCTGCTCGTTGCGTTCCACTTGGTGTGATCGCGTGAAGCCGAGTAATGTCCACAAAGAGATACGGATAACTATGACCGGTAATGATGAAAGTTCATTAATTAATGTCAGTGTTCAAACAGTTGCCAAATCAACACAGCTTGGTCATTTTCTGTGTTTTGATTTATTTCACGGCATCCTTAACCATTTTCCAGCAGCGTTCACGCCAAACTGTTCACATATACCTATTCAAGAAAGGAGTGTTCATGTTCGCACCCGTTCTGGTGTACAAGGTACAGCACAACTAATGAGTAGTATATTAGGGGTCGAGCACGAGGGGATTGAAAGCTAGTTCTTAACATCAAGAGCAGTAAGCGACGATTGAAGGCTTCTATGTATACTATGCGGAATGTATTAACAACGAGTACGAATACACGTCAGCCATGCAATAAAAGTATTTGCGCTCGGTCAAATACCTTTTAATGAATGTGCGCAAATAAGCAACTCCCCAAGCCAGATATCTTTTGCGGTCATAACACTGCTCGTTCCTGTGCTGACGATCGCGCTGATCCGGTTGTTGATACAAGCGAATCAATCAAATAATTGTCTTCATATTTGCATTGAACTTTGCCAAAACTTGATGCTTGCGTATGAGACCACACAACAAACCGGAAAAGGCCAGTAGAGAAGGTGGCTAGTTATTTGTGAATACCTTTCTTGTTGGCCGTATGCTCAGTATTTATTCAACTCTCTAAGTACATTGTTTCCGATGGTATGGTGGACCCTGTACAATCCACCAGGATATCGCGCATATTGCTAGAGTTGAAAAAGAAGTCATTTACGTGACCACTGTCGAAACAGACATGATTCCTATGGAATTTAGTTGGAAAATGTGTAACATTCTACTAACAATCATCCGTTTCACTTACATGTCTGACGAAACTGAATTATTTAGCAAAGGGTCTGAACTCAGAGTAGAAGAGTGGTTTCCATACATTGTTTGTACAGACCACAAACGCTGACGATTGATGCGGTAGTCGAAAACAAAACAGGTAACTGACGTAAATCTATGGACGAATTTCAATATGATCAACAACTACAGAAGCCTTATCAGCTCTAAGAGGAACAACAAAATATAGGCTTTAAGTGTGAGGACGCACCATCCACTTTGCTTTCAAAGCGGACAAGTATTTTCCAAATCAGATTTACTTGAAGTTACTGGACAGTCTTTAGTTAGAGTCAAGTGACAGCACTGGTGAGTTGCCAGCATGAAAAATCACAACCACGACACACCAGCGAATGTCACTCATCACTGAATATCTATTTGAACTGAGAGTGAACTTTTGGATGATCCCACGGCGTACATTAAAGCGGCATGTTCATAATTTAATGTTCAACGGGATTGGACGATTTTGGATCAGTTCATTGGAGTCTGTTCATATATTAACAACATTTGACCACCCATACTTGCCATAATAGCAGCAACAGTCTTTGTACGCAGCAGCTTCAAGTGTCACAAGTGAAATCTGCTCGGAAGGAGAAGTGTCGCTGACAAATTGGTGAAATTCTGCTTTCCAATTATGCATGTATTGATCTGCAAAAGTATTGTCTGATCAAACTTTATGTTTTGATAAAATTAGGTATGTGTTAGCATCAAGCTCTCAACCTTGTTTGCGTTTGCTATTTTAGGGTCGTGTTTACAGATTGTGAGACTGGTCCATGAAATTTGCTTATTTCCACCCCCAACGATGAAGAGACAGTCATATGATCCTGATAGCAATCAACTGGTCGATTTAATCATTTACTAAACCTTAGGGAAATATTTGTTTGCTTATCAATATGAGGGGATAAACGGCGGAAAATGGTTTGTGATTGTAAAGCACTTCCAAAAATTGAAGTGTTTTGTATCAGAATATTTTTGGGCACGCACGGTTCTTGATCAAGTATTCATTTACTAACCAGTTTCCCACTGATACGGCATTATTCAAGGTCTTTTTCTAAATCGATGAATGAGATTTTAATGTTGAGCTTTTAAGGCTTTGGATAGTATAGACTGAACATCACCCAAAACTACTAGTCGACATCCCAAAAAGATAGATTTTCCACATAGCCCCAGTAAAGTGGCGTTGAGCTCAAGTTTTGTTCACGTTATAGGTCAACAGTACTATATATCTTACTTTCCACTGGGCTTTGAAACCCAATTCAGGTATTCAAGAAGAGATCCGGTTGATTATTGCGGCGCTGACCGTGTGTAAACACCACTGAGTCACCAAGTTGAACTCGGCAGTCACCTTCGTTCGAGCGTAACGCTCAGGTTATCAGATTGTCTTGTGTACACATGTAATAACCGTCTAGCTGACTCCGAGATAGGTATTTCGTAGTCAAATCGGTATCATAGAATTCATTAGACATGCTTAGCAGTGCACTGTTTACCGGTAGTTGCTGGCATAACTGATTGATATAAATTCAAGCGAGACGATCTAATCGTGTCCCATAACGTATCCAACAACTTCAGACTTTCAGTTCGGGTGCTAATCTCATGTGCCTTGTGAGATGCTTATCGTAATAAAGCACTATAGGTTGAGTAACTAACGTGTTCATTGATGAATGGGGATCCCAGTTCGTGTATTTTTTAATCGTCTGAGCCGTCCGACAATTGATTCGCGTTTGATCAGTGTTTATCAGAGGTGCAATCAGGCGGAATGGTTGGAATAACCTTAAATCTAGCAGATATCAGCACAATAACCAAGAAACGTGTTCTGCCCTCAATTCGAAACATGAGTGCACCTCTCCTTCAGAACAATAAGGTGTCTGCGTGCCGGGTCCAGTTAGCACATGAATTTCATGGGCATCAGCAAAGGTGATTACTCAGTTAATCACAAACGTCATTAGATCTCAACTCCATTGTATAATTACGAGACTAATCGGAAGGGAACTGAGCCAAACGATGACAGTTGAATGGATTAACAAAGCTAGCGATAGTGAGCGAATGACAAATAGGCCATATGGATAACGAATCAAACCGTGCAATCTCCTCAGCATATTTGAAAAGGAAGGCGTCTAACGGAAACGTCCGGTAGTTTGCTAAAAGACTAAAACTGAGGAAGCCTTGCTTCTTATTGAACACCTATGTTAATATACACAGGAGAGGCAGTTTGTTATTTAGAACGAGTAAGCTATTCTGCATCAGTTAAATACTCCGGAATAACGGGACTAAGAAAGTGTACATCATGAAAATACCAAAAAGATTCCCGGAAATGATTTCTATCGGAACTGTCAGAGATGTGATTTTATCTTTCCCATTTTTGTGCAGAGAAAATAAAACTGTATGAACTAAGTTGGCAAGAACGTTAAAAGTAGAACCCGATCAGCGATACCCAGTGTTACGTCTGTTTAATAGTTTATGCGTGCATTATGAACAATCGCTTTGACCCTAAGAAAAAAGTTCCTTCCATACAATTAAAAATTAATTACCTCTTCTATATTTAGGATAATTCCCATAAGGTTTACCTGTCGAATTTTTCAGAGCCTCAACTCTGAACTCCACTATGCTGAGCACAACATGGTTAGATTGTCTGTTTTCACTTGTTAGTATTGTCGATATTTCAAAATATGGGTTGGTTAGTGACTCCCCCCCCCCAGAAAAAAACAACGGGTTCTCTGCTTTGGATTATCTAACGTTCTGAAAGAGCCAGTAAATGGTATCTCACGGTAAGCTCCCACCGAACGTTGTATGAGTACATTAGAAATGGCTCCAGTGTTAAACATTCGGGTCAAGATAGCATCGTAATTCAGCTGAACCTTTTTTCATTGTGTACTAAAAATTCTTGACTTTTTTCCATCCGTCCACTTTACATGGTTGTTCTCTAAAATACTGAATATATTACTCTAGGCGGACTTCGATCGTAACGTTATATTCAAAAGAAATTTCCAAGATCTCACTCCAAAATTGAATCGTTCACTCTAAACATAAATTTCGGGAACCCTTCTTCGTGAATGATTAGTGCTGGCCAACCTGTCATCCGTTGTTCGTTAACTGGCATTTGTTTGAATGTAAGATCGCACAGTTGTAGACGAAGTGCACAGCATACCAGTTTTCATTTTGCATCACACAAAGGCGACGTGAGTGTGTTGACCTTTTTACAAAGTTACGATCGTATCTTGTGCTACGTAGTAAGCGTTTGAATGTTCTTTCGGAATTCAGTACTGAGACGTTTTTGGTCTTTGTAATTTCATCGGGCAACGGCTTCGTTTCTTTCGTTCAATTTTATGCCTTATTGGTAGCACTAGTTTTCTCGTCATTTGGGACTTGGGTTTACGTATACACGACCTTATGAATCTGCTTCAATACGGTGCTGACTCACCGTAAATCATAATGTTGTCTCCGTACGCTGCTACACTGTCGAATGCTCTCAGTGTTTGCGTTATCGTATACCCTTTAAACCAACCTACTTGGACGTGAATGCCGTTTGCTGTCGAGAAGTGTCGCTCCAGGTGCCAACACACGTCTGAACCAGGGGGTGTCTTCTTGGGGATCCACGAGAGATGGATATGGAAGCATCTCTTTAGTTGCCCTCAGATGAATGGGGTTGCCAATTCAGAGCCCGGTTCTGCTTTGGACTGCCAAGCAGTGAACTGAGGGGCAAATTTATCTGAAACTCGGTCTGACCCCTACTGAGGGTGATTAACTTGGCTGGAGCGTTTGCGATGATGGAGAAGTCGATATTCGACTCTTCTACAGTGATAGGGACTATTTATTTAGCAGCTCTATGTTTTCCCCCCAGCTATCGCCTCGGAAAGTAGGCGCAATTATTGTAAGCAGCTCGACCGTCGAGTGTTTGGAGTCAATCGAGATAAACGAGGTAGGTCTTTTATATCATATACGTCTGCATCTTTGAATGCTTGCGCCTCAGATGCTGATGCAGATAAATCATTAACTCTTTTCTAGTAGAGTCGCCAGTGAGGCCAACTGGCTGTTGCCTGACGCCAGCTCCTGATGCCCTGTTTTAAATTTCGCCATCGCAACCAAAACAACAAACCGCACTACTCTACGTATAGTACAACTAGCAAACTTGATCGCTTGACAGCAATACCCAGCAAGCAGTTAGTCGCCATGCAGCGCAATTTTACGAATGGATTTTCTACGATGGAACTGTGGCAGAATCTGCCTCAACTCTCAAAATATTTAGTACAAGTCTAACATTACTCAATTTTTTTTTGCAACATTCGCATGTAGACAGACTAAAATGCCAATCTGTCCCGAAAAACAGTACTATAAGCGAGTTTCGCTCTTGTTAGAGCTCATCAGTAGTGCATATCTTTGCCACGAGCAGGCCTAGTACTCCGGTCACACTTTCATGAAGTAACCATGTTGATAACTACGCCATTGACACCAGATTTGTGAGTAGTGATCAGGTTGCCTGATCGTCTCAGTAGCATACCCAGTTACTTTCTGTTACTTTCACTTGATAACCATGTGATAAAGGCTTCCGATACAGATGGAAATCAGTGATTTTATTTAGCCGGCTGGGCGACATTTCAGATCTTTCACGGGTAGTAATAACATTGTTAAAGCCCGATTAGAAAACGGCCCTCGAACAATATATGTATTGAAAACATTTAAGAAAATCAACGAGTTGGAATGGGCTATAGAATAGCCCCTGCAAACAGGAACACCAGTACCTCACGATGAATGGTTGACACTCGTAAACTTTTTGCATGGTCATCCTGACGTCTTTCACCCTGTCGGGGAATAATCTTGGAAAACTAGTCTTGTGCGGTAGGGGATCAATGCAAGTGAATACTATTCTGTTCGGCAACTCATCAGAAATATTACTGTTCATCATCAGTGGGTGTTAAACGCTATGACACAAGATGTGTTTAAGACACATCTAAATGCCACAACATAAAAAGATTCGTTTCATTTCTTTCTTGCACATATCACACTCGATGCTTTACATAACACGTACTGGTTCTACATATTTAACATAACTTCAGGTTAATGGCAGGTTGAAGTCTGTCCAGTGGGTCGCCAATAGTCGGCATCCGTTATCCCGTCCGGACTGCATGAACTTCGGATGGCATCGTTTGGTACGGCCTGTGAACCTGCAACCTTTCAGTGACTAATGTAAAGAGTATTTCAAACCATTGTACCAAGGTAATACTTGACTTACCCTGGCAACATTACTGAACATGCAATCGCAGTAGCAGAACATAACGGTAAACTCCAGAGTGTATTCAAACGCCTCAAAATTGCTGATCCGAAGATAAAACGTACAAAACGCGTCTCCCCAAAGAAAGACTGTGTTTTCTTAAGTCCTCTAAACCTAAATTCTGGAGTACAGCTGTATAACAAAAATTCAAAGAAGTAATCGAGTAGCAGATACCGCACCCATTGAATGAAATAAGTAGTTTCATGGAATTAGTCTGCTACGTTTTACTGAGGTAGTCTTCTCACAAATTCCGAGAATTGGAGGGCCAAATAGTACAATGACTGGAATGTTTGCAAGATTAGGATTTTTATTATATCTATCATCCAAACAGTCATCATACGAGTGCCGATGCTTACTCTTATCTCCGTGCATAAATGGGCAGATTTATTTCACCAAGAAATGCAGGGTCAATCTGATGTCAAAAGGAGAAACGTCCGCTATAAAATCGTTGTCCGTCAATGAATAGGTGGCGCACTTTAGAACACCTGTCGTGCTGCATTCATATCAGGGTGCCGCAATTGAAATACCACCTCTGAGAAAGAATATATCGCCTATTGTGTACCATAAAAACCCGACCAGTTCCCAAACGCCCTCAGAGTAACGGTTTAGTAGAGCAGACTGACCACACAAGCATACGATCACTATGCTTCCTCATCAGACGGCATAAGCTAGATTAGTGTGACGAAACCTTGCTGCAGTGCCCGCCAGCTTATGAAGTTGCCGTTTGTTTAAGTACGGGGTACACGGCAGTGCTACAAACCCTGAGTCATAAACTAGACCCAGCGATTGAGGTTCTAAAACCACTGGCGCTGGCCTAGTCTACAGAACTATCAAGTTACGTCACGCAAGTTGGTTAACATTTGTGTGTTGCCAATATGATGGCCGCTGAACATCAGTTCAAATCACAGAACCATCGTGAGTGCTGTTATGCTCGCACAACACAGACCGGTCTACCGTACTGACGACAATGTGTGGCTGTACAAACCATTAAGGGCGGCCCACAACTTGCCTGATTTCTCGTTCCTGTAAAAACAGGCTCCGAAATGAGATCTGAAATGTTGATAGTTCTTGTTCGGATAAGAACAAACCAGGTGACTTCCAGTACAGCTGAGAATTCCCACACTTCTTATCGTCAGATATGCACTGTTACAGTTCACGGACAAACTGCTGACGTACTTGTGACGCACTTTACTTTAAGCGACGGAATACATTTTTTGAACGATGACATTCATACGATATTATGCGTTCGCTCACAATAATGGAAACAATCGGGAGACATCCGGGCAATGAGATGCTTGTTACATTTATCCATCACTGTAACTTCTCGTTGAATGTCTCGAACGTTAACCTGCTGGTGACTTTGTTTTATGTACATCATCAGCATCCAAGTTAATGGTATTAAATTTTCGAAAACGTCCCTAAGGAAACCTTTACAAGTCATCGCATATCACCAAGAAGAAATTGATGTTCTGAGCGTCGAAATATGATAGCACGTACATCTACTCCGATTTCACAAAGCTACATGAGCGTGTATGATATAGAAGACGCTCGTGGTCTAAGAAGCCTAAGTCAGCACACACCCTTGAAGATAATATACGAGGGGGAGTCAAAAAGTAATGCCATTTTATTTCGGACAGGTATAATTACCAACACAGAAACGTATTATACATCAAAATAAAGCTGGTCCTCTATGGATCACATTCCTACTTCTCAACATAGTCACCGTTACGCTCAATAGCAACGTTCCACCTTTGAATGAGCGCATGTATCCCTGCCTCGTAAAATTTTGTTATCTGTTCTTTGAGCCACTTCTTCACTGTGGTTTTCACTTCCTCGTCACTGGAATAATGTTTGCCTCTCAAACCCTCTTTCATGAACCCATGTTTCATCACCTGTTACGAGCCTTTGAAAGAAGATGGTGTCTCTTTGACTTTGTTCAAGAAGTTCAGTGCAGGCAGTGACCCTGTCAGTCTTGCGTTTGGTAGTCAGCTCTCTCGGTACCCAGCGGGCACACACTTTTGAAAAGCCAAGTGACTGGACTATGTTGTAAGCACTTCCATGACTCACTCCAAGGTTTTCTGCCAAATCATCAAGAGTTATACGCCTGTCTTCTCTGATAAGAGTATCTGCTTTTGCTTTAGTGGCAGGATTGACAGACGCGGATGAACGGCCAGATCGGGGTTTATCGGCTACGCTCATAGTTCCCACCTTTTCATCCTTCAAACGACGAACCCGCCTGCATACATTGCTATAATCTACAGTGTTGTCCTCAAACACATTTGTTAATCGTCTGTGAATGTTCATGGGGTTTCCCCCTCAGCAACAAGGAATTCAGTCACTGCTCTTTGTTTTTGACGCAACTCTACGGGGGCAGCCATTTTGAATTTTCCTTATGAGTCTAAAAACATGAAAAGTAAGAAACAAACTATTACATACCGTAAGTGATATAATCATTTCTAACTAGGAAAGAAATTCAGGTAATTTTGTGAAAAACTGCACCAGAATTAAAAACATTGGCATTACTTTTTGACTCCCCATCGTATTCAAATAAATGTTATGACTCCGGGGATTTCCTCCATCTTATTCGGAGTTGTTTCCACAGCAGTTATGAACTTAGGACTTCTCAAGGTATCACGCAATGTACAACTAGTGTACGTGGATTGCTACTGAAAACATGCCTTAGATGCTTTTTTCATTGTTGCATTGGAAGTACACCATCAGTGCAGACGCTGATATAATCACTTCACTGCAGTTCGTGATAGTCAATTTTTTGTTTCATAAAAAATGACGCCATTTCTCGCGCGTATCTTCAGTTTATAACAGAAACATTTGGCTTTTTATTGTTGCGTGTACAATAATTTGCACGAAATCGATAATGAGTCTGAGTTTGACGTTCACAATTCCGCCGACACGTAGCGCCCTTTCTGTGACAATTTATTCCTCTCTATCTGTGCAGTATTCACATAGCTGACCATGAATTATCTGCGACCAATGTTGTATTTCACCAGAAGTCGTATTATGGTAATATGAATCAATCTAAAGATATGTATTGGCTTGATGATAAAATCCCGAAAACTTGTTTCTCAGTCCATATATTTGATGAAACTGTGATATGCATACTATGATATAAGAATATAGCTCACTCGGTCAAAGCTCTCGAGGTTTATTACAGACACAAAAGCAATGTATATCACTGATATGAGATAGCCATAACTAGGGGCTGAAGTAAGTGACAATTATACAACAGATCAAATAGAAAGCCAACGGAAGAGAGAAAGTTCGTCACTATCAGACAGTAAGGGGGATTGCGGATTAATCCATTACCAGCCGTACTAGTTTGGCATCTTGTCATAATTATAACAGCCATGAGCCAGACCAAAAGGTTCTGTGGCTCGGACCGCCGCTCACCTCAACAGTGACGTGGAATATCCTAGAAGAAAACGTTACTAAGAAGGTTGAAAATTAATGAAAGACTAAGCAGAAGAACTAGAAAGGGTATGGATACAAGTGCGCCATTGACTGCGACACATCGCCATCTCGGATAGCGCCTCTAACCAGCGGTTTGAGTGATCACGAGGACCCCATCCAGGCAAGCGATACATACCCACTTTACTCAATGGAGCAGTCAAGGTCTTCATATTTCGTGACCACGTTTTTGGTTGATCACCACGCGGTTTTACCCAACTGTTAGTGACCTCAGCACATAATGACCAGTATGGTAAACGATCAGATGACATACGGAGTACGTGACCTTACCATCGCATGCTGTGTACCGTGATTAGCTGACTAATTGATCGCGTATCCCGAGCGTTCCGGAATGCGCGTCAGCGGACTGCCACATTGCTCACGTGATCAGTCCACTTAAGGTGGGCCAATTGGCGGAGACAACGATGGTCAAACACAGCAAGTTTGTTGATATGTTCTTTGTGAACAGGCCACGTTTCCTAACCATAGAGTAAAATGGAACGTAAACAAGCATTATATACTCCTCCTCTCAGCGACAACCGGACGTCTTTTCGACGCCACAGGTGATGCAGTTTGGCGAAGGCAACTCGTGCCTTTGCTATTCTCGCTGGTATCTCATCAGCAATATTACAGGCTGACGAGATAGTGCTACCCAAATATGTGAAACTGTCCACAGTCTCAAGC
>LUCH01002492.1:43500-85728 GCA_013368495.1 Paragonimus heterotremus
ACACTTGTTCATAAGGTTTATCGACGTGATGGTAATCCTGTTCTGTCGAAACTGGACAGCTCCTTCGGAACATGCCTGTTCACAGCATGCTTTCATAGTTTCGCCGATTAGTTCTCAGTGTTTATTAGGATCCTTCATCTCAATCGAACTGGGCAACTTGTTCACCAAGGCCTTTTGGTAAGCGTTCTTTACATCCTCATTGCTCGAATGCCAGTTAAGCACCTTGCATTTACGAACGTATGTCCTCTGGGCAAATGATAAAACAAAACTGGAACGTACAACAGTGTAACTGCATTTTGTTTGACTGCTCCTCTTTGGACTGTCTGACAAAGTTGCACCTGGAAGGACCGGAGTCCTAGTCAGCATAGCCCGCCGGATCAACACAGTACACAAGCCCAACCGCCTAGCTAAGGTAGCAGTATAGGTCGGGAGTTTGGCACCTAAATATTACGAACTAATTTTATGGCACGAAAAACAATAAAGAACCTTTCAATGATCGCTAATAACTGTAACATCAGATCAACGTTCATAGCTACTTTTGCTGCTTGTTAAACGATTTTCTATCCACTGACGCAGTTACTGAGTACCGTCTGTCCAGTATATACAACAAAGCTGACTGGTGATAGTGTGTATACTTTCCAGAGTTTCACATAGACTCAGGGTGTACTTGATATACAGTGAACTCCAGCACACCCTGGTAATGTTTTTTCGTAATGCCAGTCTAAGGATAAACTGACCTGAAACTTTATGATGCTACTTTGACTCGTTTTTGCTGAAGAACATTACAGCCGTTCCTATCGTATCGTTATTGGTATCTGTTTGAGATAAAACATCTTTCGGACCCTTCATTTGCAGATAATCATATTTTACCAGTATTTCTCAGACATCCTTATTTATACACTCTTTGATATTTGAGATGCAGAACAAAAACATCAATAAGATCGATCAGGAACAATAAATGTTCCGACTGAATGAATTGATACAACATGACTGGCTCCCAAATTTGTTCGTTACTCAGTAAATAACCAGTGATTTGCAGTGATATTTGATTAGGGGTCAAAAATTAGCGGCAAAATACCACGATCGATCAAATCCAAATTGGTGTGTTAACAAGATGATCAGGAACAGCATTGGGTTTGTTGAAATGAACATTCGAATAAAACAAGTTGGTTAAATTAGTAAAACAAGTAACACACGTGAAGTACTGATCAGATTTAAAAGCAAAGCTTTAAAACCAACAGACTCTGCATTTTTACACCGATTCTTCTCCGGAAATCCCTGAAAGCTATTTCATCATTTCCGGACGACTATTGCCAAACGGTTCGGCGTTAGTGAAATTATATGCGAAGCAAACGACTGCTTTAATGCATGAACTACAAAGACGTCTGGAATAATGGACACAGTACATCCGATTGTAACTTAACTGACTCCATGCTCTGTGTGTCCAGTGGTGTTTCACTATTCGTGTTCACAGACCTTCACACAGAAACGAAAATCAACGAAGAAATCCAAGTCCCCGAGAAAAATAGAACATCCGGGTCATACCATTTCCCATGGTTCTTTCAGTAATGATAGAGGTGCGCCTGTTGAAAAGTGGCTCTGCAAGGTCTGGCGTATCAAGATTGTTCTATTTTTCTGGGGGAGGATTTCATAGTAACACCACTCATACTGTTATCAGTCGAGATAAATTAATTTACTTTCGGTTTGGAGAAGACTGCTGTTGTTCGTTTTGCATCGCAAATTGTCTCAAAAGCGTGAGAAACAGTGGTACCGGGTGCACACTGAAATCTCTGGAAGTCATCTCCTCCGTCATCTACTTGAACACTGACACGTCTACCAACACTGACAGCGTTCCTGGATAGCAGGACAGGCGGCAGACCTGCTATCTGTGCTAAACTGCTGAGGAGTGGCGTGTCTTGTAGTCCTCTGTACGATCTAAAGTCTTGGTCCGGTTACATCTAGTTTACGACTGAGGAGAAATGTCGCAACCTTCACTCTTATCTAGTGGGGCGAGGCCAGAATTGTCTATCCTTGTATTTCTCCCCCATATTGCAGTCGGTTCCGTCCTACCCAAAACCCTTTAATGGTAACATGGAATTTCGTCATGAAAAAGAAACTGTTAAAATTAACAACGCGAAGATGATTTCTTTTTTGGCATTGATACACAGACTGTGCAAAGAGCATCAGATCACTTGGCTGTTGTGGTACCACTGTGTGGTACGTGATTGGCGCATCGAGCATATTTTGGACAGCGAGCATGACTCACCTTGGTCACTCTTTTTCGGTGAGGTGGGCTGCCAATAAATTAACACAAATCTGCGAAGTAGGCGAATCTAGTGTAACCGCTTTTGGCTCTAACCAACTTCTTGGATGGGACGCAAATGATGTTGTATACTGGTAATTCCACCTACTGTTAACCACAGTTATAAGCTGAAATAATTAGCACAAATTCTGTGAGTCGTTTTTCACCAATAAAACGCACATGTGTTTTCATTTGAATCTGACGGATGAACATCAGTAAAACAAACCTTAGGAACTAGAAAATTCGGATGCAGTGTAAAATGAATTTTTGTCCTTCTTGTTTTCATCAATATTTACTCCGTTTTTCAACCTTTCTCTGTCACCTACTTCAATTGCTAGTTTAACACAGGCCTTCAGTCTGCTTTCAAACTCTTGTATGCTTTATATACATTGATTAATCGACCGCATTCTCTTCTGGGCAACAGAAACCGGTCACACAAAAAGTAGACCGTTAGCCTATCTACCTTATGGCTATGTGTGACCAGAGGAGGAAAACGCCTGATACGTCTTCCAATAATTTGTTACCCAGTAACCAACCCACTAGAATGATCCAGGACTCCCGGCAGAAGCTCCATGTTTCTTTTCAATATAAATAGTTCCAGTGTGTTCTCTAGCTCAGATGCTCCTGCCAATGAAATATCTTCATTAGTTAAGGTGTCCTTTTCCTCACTAGTTTCTTCTTCTGTGTCTTCATGTTTTTTGTATATGAAACCTCAACGTCAGAGTCATAAGAACTGAACAAATAAGCAAAATTATCAAAAGTTGTGTACTCTTGTCTTGTTTTTCAAGGTGATGATCCTTTCTAAAGCGATAGGATTTTCAATTACTTCACGACGTGATAATCGACCACGACAACATTAGCGAGTCGACGACCTGACAAACGTTTCTAATATATTATGCTCCGTTCATTTCCATGTTCGTCAATCATTCGGATCTGTACAACTTAGCGTATGCATATCGAAAAATGATACATATGGTTCATCGGTTTACCTCGTTATGGATACTCGATTGTACACCGTCGGGTAGAAATTTTGATCGAGTCCTGGGTTCAACTTTGATGAGGTTGTAAAGTTCACTTATTAATGCGCAACCGAACTATTCACGGTATCCCCAGAAAAATCTTTTCACATGATTGCATCAGGCGAGTCAACCCAAAATTGGCAATACACGGTATGACGAAAGAATTGTAGTAGATATCTTACGCATCATATCCAATAAGTCTATCCTTCTTGGTTCTTGAAGCATTCATTCGTTTGAATTCAATTTCATTACCAGACTGATACCCCCATTAGATGAATACAGGCAATAAGACATATTTGATGACACAACTAACCGTTTAGTGATGCTGAAACACACTCGATTAAATTACGGGATTGTGTATCAGCAATACAATCTACTTTTTCTACATTATCCGTTTTGTCGAATCAAATGGTTGTCATGGCTGTCCCGCTGAATATGTTTCCACTGTTCACAGTTGGTGGGTCTGATATTTTCAAACTTCAATAGCTTTGAATTTTTCCACTTGTCAAGAAATTCAGCCTTCCGCCTTTTGTACTACAGGCTAACGGGATCTTTAGTCTATTGTTCAAATATTCGGTATGTTTAAATTTTTCATCCATCAGTACAACGGTTTATTTCGATAGCATGATGATGACGGCCGACCAGTTGTTCAGAACGAAGCAATCATGAAAGTAATACTACCAAAAAAAATATAATTAAAGATGCCCAGAACACGACAAGAATCGGTGCAGTACGCGAAAGAGGCTAACAGCGGTACACTTTCACAGTGGACTTAGGAAGCTTTAATCAAGTATACGGAGTCGTGATGTTCGTTTTTGCATCAAACCACAGGAAACCTGTTTTGGTTTACTAAAAGGTCATCGTTGTGTCAAACGCGTTCTTAAAGTGAAGTATAAAACGTAATTCGAATTTGTGATCGTCACGTTTGTTCTCAGTTCGCATAAACAAGTCTTCAGTAGATATGGCAGATACCTCAGCGACCTTCCCACACAAAGAGCATGAGTAAATGTTACTCCACAACACGGCTTAAAAAGCCGCTATTTGATAGTTGTAAAACTGTTGTTTGCAAGTGGGTGAATAAACTTTTCAGTTTCTTTGTAAACCACAGGGTTGGATACCGGCACATACTAATGTGTGTTTTGAGATCTCATTGATTTGCTTCACTGTTCGAATCGTGGTGTATATACTGGCATGGATGTCGAATCTTTTCTCTCTAACTGCCTACTTTAAGGCGCTCATTGCTTGCAGTTGTTCGACCTCACGTCTCTTGATTCTTCAGTCCTAGCAAGGTCGGTAGCTCATATTTTTACCCTCAAGGTCGATTACGTTCTATCAGTTCGAACCAATCCGAGTTGTTATTAAACAAAACTGAAGTGTCATGATTCAATGTGAACCCATCTAGATATCAGTTTTGATGTCTGCGATGAAAATTTATGTGGTACTGACGCATCCACAACTTTGAGTGGGCAGACGAGAGCTGAATGATAGGGTCACAGTGACGTTCGTGACCCGAGTTATTTGATTGACGACAAGTCCTCAGTACCGATAGACTGCATATAGCGGTTTGTACCACAGTGCATGAGTGCTGAAAAGAGTTCTCAGTAAGATCGAAAACACTAACTGACAGTGAGCTTGTTGAATTGTTGTGTACATGTAGATTGCTAGCATGCATCAACTCAAATGACGGTAATCGTTTAGAGAGGCAGTAAAATTAAAAACTGACTTGGTCGTCGAGTTTCGCGTATGGACTAAGAATCAGTAGAACAATTCTTACAAATCAAAGTCACCCTAATGTCAAAAAAATGCACGTGAAAACACTTGCTTTCTACATCTATCCTCCGATTGGAACTCACGGTGGCATTAGTTTACTTGAACACGCTCAGTCATGAACCTTAAAAAACAACCCAGTGCATTACAAAACAGACCTGATACAAACAACAAAAGTGAAATCCCACAAGTCATTCGGGACTTCGTCACTAGGTTTCCATGACTACTCCCTTTTCAGACGTTTATCCAACTCATTAGCTAGTAATTATGATCAGTGTTTACCACGTATTTTATATTCTTCCATTCCGGTTCTTGTCCAGAGCACACTGAACCTACAGTTTGTAGCTTTTCACTTCAGACGTGTGTCAACTACGTGCTCACGTGTGTACGGTCTATATACTTTTGTTTGTTATTTGGATTAAGAAACTCACCGGCACAGTTCACCGAGCCAGGCCAGGACCGAGAGCAAATGATAATCCTCCGAACGGAACCTTCAGAAACATCTTTTCATGCAACGTATCTTGCGAGCACGTTTCATTGCATCTCATCAGGTACGTACTGCGGTCTGAAAGTCTACACGAGTGCTACGTGGACGCTGGAGAGCAAAACGGCAAAATCAATGACCGTGATTGACTACATCTATTTTGGATGAGCTGGTGACAGAGACTAAGGTCAGAAGGCGCCTCCCTGTAATGCTCAGCAAAAGGAGCGTACACTATGTCATCCGCAGTTTCATTCACACCACGTGTCCACTGTAAACCTTGACCTGTGAATGGGGTTTTTGTAACCAGTCTATCAACACTGGTTAGCCAGTTGGTGGGGTATTGTGAAATTGAAACACTTATCTGTTTGTAAATAAAAATAGTGAAGCTCCGATGGCAAGAAACTTACTAGAAATATAAGTCAAGAATTTGTTCATTATGGAAGTGCACATTATTGTACCCTAGGTGAGATGTAGAAGCAAAGCGAAATTTTAAAGTTGGACCGAAAAACAAGTAGGATATTCAGTGCAGAATGCACCAACAAAGCTAAAGAATAGATTTGATAGAAGGCCATGACGGCCCAGGTTTAGAAAAAAGGGCGAGTGATTTGCCAAGCGACGGCAGTCGTTGGTTGATACGAACGAGGGAAATGCTATAACCGACATATCCTATTTGAGCATGGCGTACTCGTCTTCTCCAAGCCGACGGTGTAATATGAGTAGTTTGACGACCTACTAATCCGAAATAGCCACCGCACTTACAGCCGCTTTCATCGTCACGACATATGGTCAGGCTACCACGACCTATGACACAGATTGTTTCTTTGCGTACCGAGCTTCAGGCCGTTGACCTGCAATTGTTGCTCACTGAACCTTCAAAACTCCCGTCCGGACCACATTTCTCCAGATCGTCCAGTTCAACACTGTCCTCTCAAAAGCTAAAATCATCGTCACAACGCAAAATACTTGTCTGAATAGTATCCTGGTAACCCAGTTTCTGAACACCAGAATTTTGCTTATCTGATTTCAGTCGTCCATAGAGCACCTGCTTCGGAATACGGTCATCGCCCATCCGTCGGAAGTGATCTAGTCAACAAAACTGTTCTAGCGTCAATATGAATTCCATGCCGTCCATGTTCTGTCGCTGCAGTATCTCAGTGTTCGGAAGCACGTCCGACCATCGAATACCCAAGATGCAAATGGAACAGGCTCAGATAGCACACATTCCGCCGATACAATGTCCAAGTTTCACTGCCGCACAGCAGTATACATAACACCATTGAGCGGTGGACAAAGAGCTTAGTGTTCGGCCTTAGGCTACGGTTCTTCCAGACATTTCTCTCAAGACGACCGAAAGCATGACTAATTTTCGCCACACGAGGTCGTAACTCGCGGTCCGCGGGCAAATTCTTTTGATAGACTGTTGCAGAAGTCTGTGCAGTTATCAACAGTGCACTGATTGATATGAATTCCCGGTAAAGGCTCACCACCTCCTTCATGAAAAAGCCCAAAACAAATGGAAACATTTCACGAATGTTGATATCCAAACCGAATTTGAATGTTGCGGTCAAGAAAGCTATGACCAGTAGCTGCGGTTTCTCCTCGTTGCAAACAGTTCACTGTAATCTGCAAACAACTGTATGCGCATCGTTGAAACACACGGCCAGCGTGGGCCACCTAAACGTCAAATATTCGGTATGCGATAATCAGCTTGCACACTCACCTTCGAGTTCTGAAGAACAACTGCTGGCATTGACGTTAAATATAAACTGAATAGGGTTAGTGCTAAGACACCACTTTGCTTTACCTCACTGACAACGCCACAATCACTAGAGGTCGAACCACACGGTCGCACTTTCATTTTTGTAATCACGTGCAACATTTTAATTAGATTGTCAGACTTAACTGGACATGCAATCCTACCAAGCACCGTTCACAGTTCCTCACGGATCACGGGATCAAACGATTTGGTGAACTCCGCAAACAGAGGACACATAACAGTTAGTTACGTTGAGTAGCGAAAATCCTATGAACTGTCAGGTGACTGTCCCTAAAATCCGAACTTCTCTTCGTGATTACTGGCATCCAAAAGTTTCGTAGTAAGTCCGTTCAGAAAAACACGTTGTTAGCACCTCTCCAGCGCTGCTGGGTAGACTGGTGCTTCGATTGTTGTTGGCGCATTCTTTGCTATACTTCACTTTAAAAAAAGGTACGACCACAGCATCCTTGAAATCGCATGAGACTACCCCCTGCTCCCAGGTGGAGTGGATAAGGTAGGACAAAGCACGTTCCAAAACTGGATCGCCCTTTTTCTGCAGTTCCTTCAAAAATCCATCTTCACTTGTGGCCTTTCCACTTCCCAGTTTTTTAAGAGCTATGTGCACGCCTGCCAAGTCTGCGATAAGAACAACCGAAGTTTTGACATCTAGCTGTGGCAGGCTGTTTGCCCTCTCCCAGTCAAAGGTAGCAGGAAGATTTGGTAGCCTGCCAAAGAGTTTGCGCCACCTTTTCATGATATCATCCGGCTGAGTACAGGAAAAGCCAGAGTCTCCTTAAATCAGTGTTTTGGTAGACTGGACGGATTGGCCAAAAGTTGTTTTAAGCAAATCGTAGAACTGCCTGTGTTGTCGGCGATCGGCACAACGCTCATTTTCTTCACAAGTCTTTCCCGATTGTGCGAAGCTGTTCGTCAAGTTGATGGCGAACACTCCGGAACTTGAAAATTTTGGTTCTTATGTTTGGGTTTATTGTGAAAGTAGAAAACACTCCCTTTTTCCCTGGTATCGTTTTGTTGTAGAACGAATCCAGACGTTTCAGGTGTTAGATACCAACAGTCTAGATGGCTGTTACCGTCATCCGTTCCTTGGGCTGTTGCCACATACACTCCGAGGTGTCGGATACAGGAACGTCTTGTGGACGAATGGCAACGGCAAGTTGAAAAACAGTCGTCGTCAGGGAATTCACTAATTGTTTGACATTCGACTTCTGATGCTGTACAGATAATTTACACTAAACGGGTTCGCAAACGGATAAACATATTAGTACTGACCACTCTGTGATACGCGTTACGTTCAGCTTCACACATCACTCGCATGATATGCACACCACAAATGTCCCGCTGTCGCATGACCACGTATTGAAGCAAATGATGATGACCGCTTCTTAAGTGAGTCCACGTTGCAATATCGCCCGCATGCAGCTGGAATCGGGTGTTTCTGATGGTTAACTCGTGAGTAGCACACAGGTGAAGCAGACGATCACCGTTCTTGTTGACCGAGGCAACGCCATGGGGTCCGATGGCTCTAGGCCAGGTTGTTGAGTCGCGTCCAACTCGAACGTTCAGTTCACCCAGAACAAGCAGTCGGTCAATCACTGCTGCCGACCGAACTGTGGTGGACAGGTGATCATAGAATTGACCCTTTGTATCATCAGTGTGACACATAGTTGAGTCATAAACACTAAGAACTGTTGCACAATTACCCCGACCGAATCGTAGGCACGTGGGCAGGATTCGAAGGTTGATACCTTGCAATTCATCCATTATAAAAGGTCATTACCGTCAGCAGCTACAAATAAGATATCATGCTTCCAAACACTGTCTGCCGGGCAACCTATCCAATAGAAAGTGTATCCAACAAAAGCTTCTTGGAGCTCACTTTGATCTTCAAACCTTGTCTCACTGATTGCTGCGGCATCGATGTCTTAGTGGCTTAGTTCTATGGCGATCAGTGTGGTGCGGTGTCCCGGCTGACTAGTGCAGCAACGACTCAGTAACGTACGCACATTCAAAGTCTTGACGGACAACGTCTTGTGTCCACGGACATGTCTCAGGATGATGTGTGACCTCAGTTAAATTCACAGATCCAACGATGTGACATGCGGAAAAAGATAAACAGGTTCCTTGTTAGGGAATCCAGTTTTTCTGTAGAAAACCGCCTCCTTACTCGAGAAGACTATTTCCTCCAACCAGAGTGAACCGAACTGTCCAGAATAGTCCAAATGTAATCTCCGTTATTTTCTTACCTATTGGGACTTTATTTCGTTATGTCCATTGGTGGCTTAGTGACCTAAACTACCATTTTTGGGTAACCGCCTCACGATCTTCTGATTCGGGAGTGTTTGTAGGTTGTTATGCACTATATAAATGCCTTGCAGTTTTCTCCCTTTGATACACGTTCAAACGGAACAAATTTGCATTCTGAACCTGTCTTTTAGTTTGTCTTGAAGACAGTGGCGTTATTTTTGGGACCAAGATCTCCCTTTTTAATTATTACGAGGAGGAGAATCTGATTTCTATCAAGTGCCTTACTATGCCATAGACGAACCAGCGTACGTTCTCGAGGGTTTACAACAGTTTTCTTGGGGAACCCTAACCGAGGACATCGACTCAAAGTTCGGGCTCGCTTGACAGTTAAGGCCAACCTAGCCGGGGTGTGCAGTGAATAAGGACGTTGGTGACACATTCCGATTACTGATAATGATATGCACTACTAATGAGCTCTAACAAGAGCAAAGCCCGAGTGCACCGTTTCTTTTTGAAAGAGGCTGGATGGAATACCTATCTAAATGTGTGGGCTGCGATCATATGTCTGATGTACGGCGTGAGATTAACAAAATCCTCGTCTACTCATCAGTAAAATCAGCAACTGTCTAGCGATCCGTAAGGCCGGCTCTTTGAGACTTGCCACGTTCTCACTTGAGTCCGGCATTGTGGTATCCATGATCGTTTTTCTAACCCGAACTGGCGTATGTTTTGTTGACCTGATAACGTAATTGCCGCCGATTTCCGCCTATGTAAGTGACCCGTCATTCACACAAGAATTCGTGAATGATGACCTGTTCGGGGCTGAACAATGGCGATGTATTCATGTGCTGTGTTTGGATACTAGTGGTGGTCAACAGCATGACGGGATGGGCTACGTAGAACGTACGTTTCGTAGCTGCTGTGAAACGGATTTTCCATACAGTAGTGATGTCACCATCCTTGTAAGGTAAACGAGGGTTGATTTTTTATTTTGGATGTTTTCTAAACCGACGGACAGTCATTTTCTTTGAGCGCGGTTCGTAACGACAACATCTCCTTGGTCATTGTTTCCATCGTGTAGATTCATCTTGAACAGGGAAACCCAGTACTCATTAGACCGCACTCGTTCCGGATCTGCAACGAACTGAGGAAATTCAAGCATAGTTTCATCCAAGAGTGTTTCAGCTAGACGGACTACAGTTTGAAGCCGTTATTTTGACGTTTCATAGGTATATACAAAGGCTCCTGATTATCACCATGCTCGTGGTCAATGGTAAAACCGATCTTGGAATTCAACCGGTCCATTGGGATGAATATAATTTCTGCCATCTCCTTGGGATCGGCAAATAACGGGATATCGTCGAAATAACGCCGGGTAGGAATGGGCTTGACTGACGACATCATCTGCGTCCTGTTTCGAATGAGCAATAAAAATATCGGTTAGCAATGGACCAACTGGACAGGCCGTGACAACAACGATCTGTGTATAACCGACTCCTTGAAAGTAGAACTTGATGTTCGCTGTGCATAGTAGCAGAAAGCGTTCGAATACTGACGCAAACAATTCTATATCCAAATGAGCTTAGTCGATATACTGATAAGTTAGATCAATCCTCTGCATCAGAGGAGCATCTGCGAACAGAGAAGCTATGTTCATACTGAAAGTGTTTATGTTGCTACATTCTAAGCTGTCAAGGAAGTTAATTTGACCGAGGTTATTTCTCAGTTTTTTAATCAGTAATTGCTTTAATGACTGAAGTCAGTCCATGTGTCTGCTTGTGTTGTGGTGAACTAAACGGGTAAAATTGGCCTTATAGATATACAAACCTCATGGAGTTTGGGCAGGCCAAAAAAAGTGCAAAAGATGTGAGCCTCTCGGTGCGACTGCTTTGTCGTTGATTGATTAATGAAATGTTTTTCCACTAATGCTGGTATTTGTTAACTCGTCGTTCAGGGTCAGCAGCACTGTTTTTTAGGCTATCGGGACAGAAATTGATGGTCATTTAACAGTGGCTGCATTGGTATTATGTAACTAGTTTTACCCACAACCACAATGTTGGAGCCTTTGTCCGGTTGTGGAACTGTCACGTTTTTATTAGATCGCAGCTCGGAAGTGGCATCAGTGTGTTTTAGAATCAGGATCATGTTCTTTTTGGAGGACGTAACTCTGCGTTGGAGTTCAGGATCGGCGAGCGTGGCTTTCAACCAACTGCGAACATCACCTGGTACCGGACTGTGTGAGATTCCACATGTTGACCGCTGCCGAGGCCATTAGTATCCGATTACGCAACCCGGACTTCTGCGCACGGAAAAAGTTTGTATAGACACTTAATCTCCTCTGGCGCACATTAAATCAAGCCCACGATTTGCAACAGTGATTGCGTACCTGATAGCAAACACGCCGTCCATAACCTCTATTGGCCGTTTTTCGGACTCACCCCAGTTAATGTTTTCATATTTATTGTGTTGTAATTAGCCTGATGATCAAACACAGAAAACAAGTTTTGTTCGCTAATTTGTCATTCTCATGAATTGTGAAAGCTAGTCAGACAGAAACTCGAACTGAGCTTGTGACTCGATGTTATTGTTCTTCCTTGTTGGTACACAGAGATTAAATCCTCGAGATAGGACATCCCCCAAAACGTTTATGAGCTGAATGGATGGCAGTTTGGTAATGTAGTAAGCACAGTTTCATGAGAAATTGAAATTGTCAAGCTGTGTTACACTGAACTTTGCAGGTCTCCTGATAGATTGACTCTGATCACCGTTACTTTCCACTGCAAAATATGATGCAACTGTTCGTACAAATGAGGCCAAGTGAACAAAATACACATCTGTTGAAAGTGTAGTTTGTTCAGTCAATCTGCGTTACTTTTTCTGTGATATTTCATAAGACTACGTAAGTTGGTAACCGTGAGTCAGATTTTCTCGTATCGAAGGCGCTTGTGATAGTGAAGCTGAAAAGAGTTTAGTTAGAGACATTGAACACACGATCACGGTCGACGGTGCTGTGCAGCGGTTTTATATTTTATCTTCATAATACCACTGAGTTGCCTCTGGTTCTGACTTCGTTGTTCAAAACTGTTACGAAAGGATGTTGTCCCACATTCATCTTGATAAACCTCTAACTGCTTCGACTGAATCCTTTGATTCGTTCATCTTGTTCTTCACTCCCAGACTGTTAAGCTTTTATGTGATTGACTCATTTGGTGGTGATGGTTTATTCGGTTAATTCATTGTCTACTTCGCGTTGAACGTCGGGTATTTGCTCGTGTCCTGACGATTGGGTTCTACAGGATTACCGCCTGAAATGAAAGTGTTTGGGTTACAATGAATCAACCTGAGACTTGGACAGCGTTGAATGAGTTATCGTCGAAAACGTTACTTAGCCTGTCGATTTTAACTTACCGTAGTTAAAGTGGAGCCAATGCAGACTTATTCGTCAGATATTTTTCAATACAGGCTACCTCAATCATTCCGAAGAGTGATCCTATGGAATAACGTAAGCATAGAGAACCATATGAAAAACTGATGACTAATTGACAGATTGTCCATCAGGAAAGTGCGGAGTGAGAAAAGTGATTGAAATAATATTCAACTTGTATATCCTATTCGTCCAGTCACCCGTTTGAAAGTTTGTCTGGATAGAGACATTGTCGGGAAGGTGATAAGCATAAGTTTATCCGACACGGATGACCTACTTCTTTGTGGAATGACTTAATTAACATGATGTGATACTCACTATACTCAATTACAACAGTTCCAACTTTGATCCATAACCTCTACATACAATGTGCTCATCAAATGTTAACTCAATATGCCGACATACTTTTAAGACGCGCCGCTTTGAGACTTATTGTGCCAGCTTAATCAATCGATTTCTCATTGGAAGCCGTTTTCAGTCTTTTTGGCTCACTGTGGATTAGATAAAGGTGAACAGTAAGTTATTAGAACATGTGATTTCAACTGAAAGGCACGTACTGTTACCATTGTCAATGTTATAATCAAACAGTAGCTTTGAGCATAGTCTCGAGACATATAGTTGAGACAACAAGTCGACTCCAGGGATAGATTTTTCGTGGGAAACATTTGGTAAGGTCAAGAAACTAGGCTTGACCGTTCAGAATAACTTCTGATCGACTGTTGTGTTCTACGTTCTACGGCAAGCATACAATGGACGTAACGAACACTTCTATCTTGCTGATCTGTCTTCCTATCAACCCCCTCCCCAACTCACACCAATAAATTGTTCTTAACGATCATTTATCAAATAAATCACATTCACACTAATATTGGTACACAGACAGTGGCTGGACTCAAAGTGGAACAATAAAATTTTTAATTTAGTAAACTGGGAAATGTAGTGAAAACATCCATTGTTGTACTCTCAATTGTTCAGTGAGCTTCAGAGAGATGGATTCAAAATTTACTAACCTTTCGACTAAGTGTGAGAACAGGGGGAAATTTTTAGAACTGAATGGTAACATATAACAGTCTGTTCAAGGAGGTCGTAACATGGCTAGATAAAGTTTGGTCTAGGTCTTGGAAGGGAAGCTGAGTAATATTTCACATAATTCGGGCACAGTATTTTACGTGTGTTCTAATGGAATGTACCGATGACATGTTTAAAAATACACAAGTCGTACTGCTCTATCTTATCAGTAGTGCTATGAATACATTCAGAGTTTTACGTTATCACGTTAAAAAATCTAGGAGACATGCTGAGAGGTTGCATAATGCATATATATATATATATATATATATATATATATATATATATATCAATGTTTGTTTTACAATCACTCAATTATGCGACCCGTTTGCTTTCACATAATGTATTTCCCGCTCAACTACTTTATTTATACGTTTAGTGGTTTTTAAAGTACTAGCGTTTTTAAGTGTGTATTCAGCCTATGAGTTCAGCAACAGTATGGCAACATTGCAACTCCACAGGAATATTTCAGCCGAAAGATCAAGCGAACCCTGCAATTAAGATCGTGTTTCCAGTTGAGGTTCACATTCTGCTAACCCATTTCTTGAAAAGGACGCGCACTAGATCGATCGAATGGAAACAAATACAACTTAGTGAAAGGTAGAGAGAAAGGATGACGACAAGGCACTGTTGTATTTCGAATGTTCGAGTGAACTGAATCAGAAAATCGATCAGACTGTTAGGCAAAAATCTAAACACTGTTTGCACGTTTTCTGTCACGTAAAAAAATGTCACACGAGAACTTACAAAATTGGAATGTTTTGCCTTTGCACTACTGTTTATAGAAGTCATCACCAGTAACAAGCGAAATGTATTGGCGACTGTCTCAATTTGGCCATTAGTTACAAGATTCCATCAATAAGATATCATATAACACTGAGTGAAAAGTCATACTCACAGCAAATGCACGTATTTATGTGACAGTTCAACTAATTAACCCGACTTGCTTGCAACTGAGTTGTTGGACAACAAATATCTAAATATGAGCAATCGATATGTACAACAGATACAAACATTAACAAGCAAGCCCGCCACGACTTGTAAGACTAACGTTAACGTACAGCTAACGTTCAAGAACGGCAGTGCATTGCTACAGACCACAAAATCGTCCAGTCTGATCGATTAAATGAGTTCTATTACAACATAAATGGTAGTCATAGACCAAACTCACAAACAAACGTTATTTCTATTTTCAGAAGAGTGGCTTATTGCCATGGGTTCCCATCGTGACAGTTAATCTGTGTACGCTGTCACGGAAGCTACACCGGTAGAGCTGAGAGACACTTAACACCGAAGCTGGCATAACAGACTTCAGAAGATGTTCACAGTGCAACTACGCTGTCCAGCTTATTCAAATAAACTGTAGGTCTCGTTAATTACTCAAAACTCATGGCGTTAAAATGAGGTCAGCAAGCAAGAATATGATGTACCATGTCAGTCTGCGCCCTTCACGATCCGCTGAGTTAGTTTCCGGTAATAAACTTGAGTTAATACTGCAGGTTAAAGAATTCCTGATGAGTAGTAGGGGATTTCGGTTTTTCATATAGATTGAACATCGCCCACAGTTAATCGCAGCTATCATATTCGCATAGACGTTCCAGTAGGCTCCTTCCGAAAAGAGGTACTAAACTCAAGTTTCGCTGTAATTGGGGCTCGTCAATAGTGCATATCCCTGTCACTGCCGAAACTGGAATTCTGACCATGCTTTCCTGAGGCAACCATCTTTACCATTGCGCCGTTGACCTCATATTAGACACGATTGAATTATCATATGTGAACACTCAACCACTTTCGCTTGTGAGTAATGACCAGGTTGCCCGATCACCTTGAGAGGAGACAGAAACTGTCCTGTTAACTCCAATCGATGACCCCTCGACTGGGACTTCTCTCCAAGTTGAAGTTACTGAAATCACTAACTTGTTGGGCAATCAATTGTGGGTGATGTTCAATCTATACACAGAATCACTGTTGTATCTTTGTATTTTCTGTGGGTATAAGAGTTACATTTTCTCCTTTCATTTCTTTCTAATGGTTGACCACTCATATACCATATAGGGTGCCGCCATCTAGAACTGCCATGTCGATCCTGTGATCAGCGTCACTTTGGCAGTCTTGGATCAGTACTTTAAGCTCCTACCCCTGAACTGATTTACTAGAATAAGAATTTATAGCCAACAACATTTCTGAGTCTCTAAGGTGTCAGACAAGAATGACCTATTAACAGAATCAATCATATCAACTCCATCCAAGACGCAGTGCCTCAACCGCTGGCAACTGTGTATCCGCATTAGTCTTCCGTTATTTTCTATAAGAATGGTAGCTGTGAAGAGCCAAAAGAGACACCATTTTCGGTTCCTTTGTTCATAAGCTTTCACGGGATGGTGAGAGATCCCTGTTTATGTTTTTCTCCTTCTACACTGTTCTGAATCAACTCTTATTGGACGGAGGATAAATACAAAAGAGGTTAAACGCGGCAAAATAATGAGGAGCGCTAGATGAAACAAATAACATGTTACCGACAAACGGCAAAGCACATTAAAGCTACATTTGACGACATATGGGACCGAAGAGTGAACAGTAAACCTGTAATGTAATTTATCTCTCATATACGAGTGAAATTCAAGTTTCTCGATCGATTCATCTACTTCCGGGGAATTTGCAGTTGGTTCCTATGTTTGCTAATTTTAGCAGGAAAATCCTATTCATTAGGCAGCTGACCAAGTTCATACTTCAGTTTCAAGGAATAACCACTCTGAGCGAAGTTTCTGTACACAATGCCTGGTTCCGTTAATTACGTGAACAATCATTTCTGATTTCCGTCACTCATACAATACGCTGCTAAGCGTAGCCTTTGAGTAGCGGGCGAAATAGGCGTATGTATTCCACTAATCGGAGTTCTTGCAGGTAGTTGAGAATCAGTTGAAAATAACCGCCAGTCCTGCTCTCTTGTTATATACCAATGAATTTCACCTGCAGTGTATATTTTACGACTTCGCACGCCACATCTTTATGCACAGAGATGATACTGGTTACCGACCAGTTCTGGCTTTCTTCATCTTCCGTGAAACAGAGTGCCTCGAGTTCTTACATCAGAAGATTCGTACAACTTTCCACATAACTTATGATGTCAAACACCTTTAGCTGTGATCTGTTCTCTTCAATTTTCGTATTCCGAGTTCAGCTTCGCAACTGACCGCTTGCATTCTGAGTCAGCTGCTAGCACAGCTGGTACTTTGTCTTCAAAGTGCGCATAAAAATGTTGTTCCATCTGAATATCACTACCTAGTGATTCATTTATGTTTTATTGTTTCTGGAGAATGCCGTCAATTTTAGAACAACATATGTAAGCATAGGTGTATGACAGATGGATGCTTCTTTGTCGTCCGCTACAAATATTTATACAGCGAGGAATGAACGGAATAAATAGCGGAATGCTAATTGTTCCTCTGTTATTGCATTATAACACCGCTTTCTAAAGTATGAAACAACTATATAGCGTCGTCAAGAAAGCCCACTGACGAATGGCAGTCCACCAGTACACATCATGAAGCTTCACCTAATCTAACGACAGAAGACAATTGATGGTGAACGCTATAATCCTGCGAATGCAGAATCAACGAGGGGGCTACTGAGGTACGTTTGCTCGCAGCCATACACCAGCACCTGTTTGGTTGCGCACATAAACTGCAGTGTTTTTGACTCAGACTATTTTTAGTGTAAATAATCGATTGAGAACTTGTCAGTAGTAAAATTTCGGGGATATAGGTTGTATAAAAAGTGAACACCACCCACACTTGATCGCAACCTTCGCATTCAGATAAGCCTTTCGGCTAGCCCACTTCAAAAGGAAGCACCAGACTCGAGTTTCGCCCTTATCAGAGGTCATCAGTAGTGCATATCCTTGCCCGGATTAGAGTTTGCACTCTCACCCTCGTACTTGTGAGACTAGCGTGTTAATCACAACGTCAGCAAATTCTCAATAGACATGACAGAATAATCAAATCCAAACACTCAACGACAACCTTGTATGAATAGTGTACAGCTTGCCCGATCATTTCGAAAGGAGAATGAACAGAATCACTCTGTTCTATCCAATCAATAACCCCGTGATTAGGACTTCTCAGTTGAGTTGAAGTTACCATCTTCAATGAACAGTGTGGGTGGTATTCAATTCTGAAATAACCTAAGTTCCCCAATTTTCACTACTGATTCAAAACGTGCTCAGTTGGTTCAATGTATACAGTAACGTCAACTCAAATGAGAAGTCCTGATCACAGGGTTATCGATTAGATGGAACAGAATGATTCTGTTCATTCTCCTTTCGAAATGATCGGACAAGCTGTACACTATTCATACAAGGTTGTCGTTGAATGTTTGGATTTGACATCGGTTAGCTGGCTCGGACGGGACGGGGAAGTGGTCCGACACAGTTGCTACACGTTGCACTGTTACATATGTACTAGCCGAAAATCCATCCGCTCAAAGTGAACGAACCAGATTTTTATTGTAGTTATGGTAGTTGTTACTGCTGTTACCACTACTACCTACTACTCCGTGTCGACCGACTGTGTGGCAGTCGTTGAACAATGCTCATTTAGCTAGTTAAATTGTCTCTTGACTCAGTACCATTCAATCGGTTTCGTATGTTGACTCATTGAAATCAAAGTTTGGCAATCGATTGTGATGTGAGGGATGGACTGTTGAGTCATGGTGTTGCTGCAAGAAACTAATGGAAAAGTACTTGTGCGAGGATCCAAGAATGAGTGGCTTGTTGATCTCATGGGCACCTTCACAACGTAGGTGGTAGTGATTCAATTTATCCATGAGTTACCATCTGGTCAACTAGCAAGAGTGAGTTGATATTTCTGGATCATATTATGTACTCACACGTAGCTAATTCGATAGAAATATTCAATGAGGGAAATGACCATGAAAATTACAATGAACTCTGGGTAGCACTTGACTAAAAATAGTAGCGTTTTCCACGAACCAAATGGATATTGATAACCGTTCCGCTTTAAAACTACTAACGTATGTAAATTAGTGTGTATTTTTTGTTGTATGGTTGAGGTATATGTCACTCCATTTGGTTCATTGAACAATCTTTGTGCCATTCATATTTTTTGCTCAGTTAAGTTGGTACCGTGACGGAGCCTGAGAACGAGGACTCTGTGATCGCTGTATCTTTCTGGAGGACCATATAGACGTCACCGAACTGACCGTCTAACATAGCTACGCCATTTCTTTTCGTTCACCATCAGTTCGTATACCTGATTGCCACCTTCCATGATTAACTACTGTTCACCCAACTGAGTGTCGCAACTGTGAATTACTCAGACATGTGTCTCATACACATTCGCCAACAGCTCACTCCTCCTCTAGTGAAAGGTTATCATCGTTACCGCTTGAAGCATATCAACCCGTACGATTTGCTTCAGTTTTAAAGTAAAATTCGTACATTACTATAACTAAAAATCTTGATGGAAGTAATTGAAAACAGGAACTTGCTTTCAGTAGGATTGTCGTAAGTTTTAAATGACTCTAAAAGATAACATTTCTGTAGGAATACTCGATTGCATCAGTTTCATATACCTCGTGAACATTAAAACAAAAGAACCTTTATGGGGGGAGGGTATGGGGCGAATTATGTACTATCGATGACAGTAAAGCAAAGATGCTCATATTTTTACACTTTTATATTGCCTTGAAAAAAGTGACAATCGCGGCTAAACCTTCTCTACGGTTCATTGTCAAAGTAAATGCCTAGAATGATCCCATTCATTTAAACAGGAAGCAATGAATCCAAGGATAATTATTTCACACTCAAACGTCTCATGATAAAGTTCTTAAGTAAATCCGCCATTCTGGTGACTGTGTTGTCGACTTTATTTAAGGAACCACTTAAAGTCAAATCGATTCAAAGGTTGGTACGTAAATTGAGAAAATGTTGTTAGCTGCTGGCCATAACGTCAGATATTTCATACAATCGGAAAGTCACGTTAGTTCAACCAGTCCGATAGGCTATTGTCGAATACGGAAAACGTTCTCCTAGAAACTGGTTTGAATTGTACTATATGTAAGTCAAGATAAAGAGCTTAAGTCGTTTCAAGTGTCGATTGAGCATTTTCTTAATTGGTAAAAGGGGTGCAGAGAAAGTGCGTTCACAACTGTTTGTTCTACTTAAGTCACAACGGGAAAAAACCCGGTAAAATTACCTCAGCTGAAAACGCAGCACTGAAGACCGCGATCAGATGAAACTGTGGTTGTTGTCAAGGCTGATAAAAACAACGATAAATAAGGATCTGAGGAAGTTTTTGTCAGGAGTGAAAGTTTACTAGCAAAACAGTTTATCGACTGCTCACTAGTTGTTCCGAAAGTGATATTCGTTTGCTTATTTGTAGATCATATTAATAACCATTTAAGTCAACTTATGTGTGTTGACGATCACTTGAGGTCAGTCGAATAAATCGTTCTCCAGTGTCACTCATTTTAGTTGCTGTCTCATAAATGGCACATTTTAACTCGCGTTGTCTCAGTCCAACAACCAACCACCTTCGCGGTTAATGCATAATATAAAGGCGCCAAACATGAAACACAGTCATTTGTAACTCGTTACACGTGTGTAGCCAGACCTCTACACGATCACAGTGGCAATATCTCGATGCAAATTTCACGTTTGAGTATCATACTGAAAATTACACTAGCCATTACGATTTATCTGTTGGTGAGAATGACAAACAATACCAATGTGATACTTATTTCATCGCGAAGACGTGAATTGGATAGCCAAAAACTTCAAAGGCTCAGACACGACCTGTACACGGGTATTCCAGGGCAAAAGACTTGCAGCGATATATGTCAGGCGTTGCCAATTAAACTGATGAATTCTGAAAAAAACTTAACTCAAATTGGGAATCTGAAAGTGGCGAAAAGTAAACTGATGGAACTTAGTTTAGAGAAAGTCGTTCGGGCGAATTCACCGCACGTCTTCGGCGGTTCTTGGGCTTTTCGAGATCCAAAACTCAGCAGAAGAAATGTATGCAACAGCAAGTTTCCATCATCAGTGGCCATAATCGTTCCAATTCGGGACAGGTGGCACCAAGTTCCAGCACTATTACACACATTGATACCACTGTTAAGGAAGCAGAGAGTGTGTTATCGCATATTCCTCATTGAACAAGCTGACACAGGACCATTCAACCGAGCAAAACTGTTCAACGTCGGTTTCATGGAAGCAGCTGAACGGTTTCAGTTCAGGTGTGTTATTTTTCACGATGTTGATTTGGTCCCGATCAACGATTTGAACCCGTATGGCTGTGACAAGCAGACTGAAAAATACGTCGTTCATTTGGGAGTTGGATTAGACGTACGCAAATTCAAGTTAAACTATCGTAGTCTGATTGGTGGAGTTTTGAAAATGTCCAATGCACATTTTGTGGAAGTGAACGGTTTCTCCAATTTGTACTGGGATTGGGGTCAGGAGGACGATGATATGGAGAAGCGGTTAAATGCAAAGCATATTAAGTACGTACATATGAACTCGTCGATCGCCCGGTATATGACTATGAGCCACACGAAACAACCACGAAGAAGCATACAGTTGCATCTGCACTTGCTACGTACTTCCAGATTGCGAATGGCTTCAGACGGACTGAGTTCCCTGAAATACAGTGTTCTGCTTGTCAATGAATCCGCTGTGTTTACGCAAATCCTTGTTGATATTCGTGATTCCTATTAGGATCAAGCTGCAACCGATGTCGTTCTGTGCTATCTATCAGCGTAATTTCTTCTGTGTCAACAAGTCCTTTTTCGTCACCGAACCAACGCAGGTTGAGGAAGTAAGCCAGTGGTTGTGTGGTTAAATTTCATAACGCTGTGACAGTTTTTTTGTGCAGTTTGCCTGCATGTTAGTATTTATATCAAACATATCTGACTTCATACAGAACGACTATTTGTACTGCCTATCTAAGAATTTTGAATTTTGGCTGCTGGTATACAAAAAATTTGAAAAACATTTCTGTCATGCAATCCACTACTTCAAAGCTCAGTAGTGACTGTATTCTATACTCCTACATTAGTGCCGCTTTGCATGGCAGGTGACTTAAGTTTGTATACTGTTTTATTGGCAAATGTCGGCTTTATTTTGAAAAGCATTGCATTTTGATTGTATTTCCTTCAATACTTGTATTCTATCCTAATGATTGCGGTCTGTAAAAAGATTTCTGATATGTTGGGTTGGCGAATAATTTATCAGGACATCTAATTATGCAGCCTAGTCAACGACTAGTTATTTGTGGTCTATCTAAGAGTCCTTCTGGTGTATTAAATCGACATGTACAATGTAGGCTGAACAATCAACAGTTCAGTTATTTTCTGGCCGTGGCAGGGATACGCACTACAGGCGAGTCTTAACAGGATTCCTTCTTGAGGCAAGTGCCTCTCTGCTAAGGCGGTTAACTGAGAAGATTATGAGGATGGGGAAGCTACAATTAATTTTACGCGGTACTATATTCATAATTACAATACTTTAGCATAAAATATGCAGGTTCGCTCAAAAAGCCAATAAAGGATTGGTCGTAATGCAGCGAAAAAGGCTTTAAACAAAAAGCGTTCTTCGGATCTAACTAGTCCGATGTGTTAATTTGATAGATTAATTAACTTTGAAAGACAATTCAACCTGACAAAATATATAGTAACTTGTGTTGCTAACACAATAATCATGTTGGTCTTATATCAACTTTAAGTGGTCAGAGGAAACGGGCATCATTGTACATTGGTTTTCAATCCTAGTTTACAATGTACTAGATTTGAGCTTGGCCTTGAGTGTTATTTAGTGTCCTGAGTACAGCTAATAGTACCAGAGCACCAAACAAGCAGTCCGGCTGGCTTTCTTTAAAAACAAGACAGCCGTGTTGTGTAGTGTATCGAACAACAGTCTGAGTGTCCAGGCTGTCCCAAAAGACAAAATGGACTTCATCATGCCATACACCCAGGTGCGCATCCGACGTTTTGTCTATGGGAACGTATACAGGTTTAACAAAACAATTCAGAAGTGTTTTTACTGTTTGTGTCTGCTTGTGTCTGACCGAAGTGAAATATCGGACATCACACAGATGATAGTTCACTGAAACCAAACTTCGACCGGAAACCTATTTTCCATTAGACACACTTGTCTTGACCATCATTAGAAGAGATCCTGAGAGATGACAGTTACTCTTAATATTGTATTAACGTCATACAAAAGCGTAATACAGGAGTGCGAAGATATTTTCTGCGCGAATCACAAATCCAAAGATCAGACGTCGAACGTTTTACCTACCTCGTTTGCATTTTCCATGCACTCAAAGTGATGAACGATCAAGTTCATTCTCTAGTCTTTACTCAATCTTCCTGTTTCGATTGACGTGATATTATTGCTTACTTGACACTATCCGTCTCCATTAGAGGCACACGATAGATTTTCGTCATTGGATGGGCAAAATGCCAGATCTCACAGTCTAGGATAGATCTTAACGCCGCTAATCGCTAAGGTATCTGACTAAAACAGTTCACGTAAGTACTCACACACCAGTTTGATATCTCACTTTGGGACCACGACTGATTCTTCATAGATTTCTGTGTGTGTGTCCGTAGTAAGCATGGTGTAAGTGATCTTCCAGTTGATTTTTCGAACCGACAATGGCTTTTGAACATTAGATGCACGAAAAACAAAGCAAGCATATTAATGCATTAATCTGCATGAATTATTATCCGAAATTTTTCGCTTACACAAAACGTGATTTTAACCTAACTAATCTGCCAAATTATTGTGACCTCCGTTTTTGTTTTTTCGCTATATCTGTACAAGTGTGGATCTGTGTTGAATCTTGCTGGTGCATTTAGTCTCTGCTCTGAACCTATATAATAATCAAATGATGAATTTTCCAAAGACTCCATTAACGATTGACCAATTATATGGATTGAGCATCACCCACAAGTGATCGCAACTGTCGCACTCCCATAGACTTTCCAATCGGTCCCTTTCGAGAAGCAACACGAAACTCGAGTTTCGGTCCTGTTAGAGCTCGTCAGTAGTGCATATCCTTGCCGCTGCCGCCACTAGAACTCCGGTCATGTTTTCATGAGGCAACCGTGTTTACCACTGCGCCAGTGATCTCACATTGATTTCAACTTGGGGAGAAGTCTTAGTCGATGAGTCATCGATCGGAGGTAACAGGAAAGTTACTGTGCCTTTCCTCGAAACGATCGGACAACCTAATCATTACTCTCAAGCGAATGTGGTCGAGCGTACACATATGATAATTTGGTCGCGCTTAATGTGAGGTCAATGGCGTAGTGGTAAACACGGTTGTTTAATGAAAGCATGACAAGAGTTCTAATCCTAGCAGTGGCAAAGATATGCACTACTGACGAGCTCTAATGAGACCGAAACTCGAGTTTAATGCTTCTTTTTGGAAGGGGCCAACTGGAGAGTCTACGGAAACGCGACAGCCGCGATCGATTACGGTTGACGTTCAATCTATATGGAAAACCAAAATCCCCTACTACTCATCAATAATTAAACAGTTAGTCTACAAAAAGTCTAGTCCGTCCTGCTAAATCCGACGAACTATGCAATGACCATCACTCACACGAGATGAGTCGTTTATCTAACCATCACCTGAACACTGCCGTTCGTCAAACCATTCACTCATCTACTCTTAACAACCTGGAGCTTGATCAGAAGGTATAAGGGCCCGGGCCACCGTTCATTTCAAGAATGACGTCGAACAACCTGGGAGAAAAAGTTCCAAACAGAACAAATTGACTAGCCAGAAGAACTAGAAACGTTGTGGATGCAAGATCTCGGTCGATCAAGGAAGACGAAACCTATCTGTTTTACTCAACGGAGTAGTCAGCGTCTTTATAGTTCTTGAGCACATCGTTACATACCCGCCTCACTATATTACCCAACTGTTGGTGATCTCAGTGAACAATGTCCAGTACGGTTATCACCCACCTGCCACGCGTAGTACGCTACCCAACCAATGCCAGATGTGCAACTTGTTTCCTTCACAACCTGGTTCCTTCTCTTCAGAATGTCTAAATACGTGTTGACGATCGACCGCTTTGTTCAGATCATCCCGTATCATATAGGCAGAGTCAGCGACGGTAATAGACGACAAGTCTTTTTGTATCTTCATAGCAAACATGCCACATTTCCGTGCCACAGAGCAAGACAACGTCCGCCGAGATAAGATATATCACTCTTTTCAGTGAGAGTTGGACGTAATTTTGACGCCACATGTGAGGTAGTTTAGTAACGGTAGCACTCACCGTTTGTTGTCTTTCTTCGACAGTATTGCAAAGTGATGACAATCATGTACAAGTTTGTGAAACTTTGCGCTCCAAAGTGCAAAGCATATTCCACTCAACTCATCCTGATCAGTCACCTTGTTCGGCGTTGTCTGAATGCACTCGACAAGATGGCTAACTAACCCAATGTTACCAACGTACTCCATGCCGGTCCGCTTAGTGCTAACGAGAAACGAAACACTAAGCCCGCTGAATTTTTAAAACGCGCTTCTAAAGATGTTTTCCACAATAAATCTATCATGAAGGGTAAGATCGGACGCCCTTGTAGAACACACCGGAAAGTGATGAACATCTGTGACCGGCGTTCATACACTTCCATACAGCCTGCAGAGTGATCGTGCCAGATTAACGTATTTCTCTGCACCTTATTTTGTAGGAAAACAGTTCCAGAGAACGGTACAAGCAATCGAGTCACAGGCAGCCTCAATGTCCAAAAAGACCACGACGGTCGTCTACGTATAAGATTACGGATGCTCCAAGACCCGTCCTAGGGTAAAAATTTGGTCCACTTACCCTCGACCAGATCGGAATCCAGCCAGTTTCTTAATCATATGACTTTCCCTGGATTTAATGAGCAACCCAGAAGTGACAGAGACTAGGCTGGTGCCCTTGTGGTTGCCAGATAAAATTCGGGTTGCCTTCTTAAAAACGTGATTAACAGTCGACAAGCACCAATCACGAGGTACCTCTTCAATTTCTCAAACAGTCTGACAGAGTTTTGTTATTTTCAATACCAACCTCACTCCTCCTTCCTCGAAAACATACGTAAAGGAGTGATATGATTCAGCAGCCTCGTTATACCTCAACAACTTAAGCTCTTGGGCCATTTATGCAAGATCACCTGAAACGTAAAAACTGACCACACGGGTCCCGTTATCTAGAATGGTCCGGTTGCAGGCAAATGAAGTGTTCTTTAAAAATTTCAGCCTACCTGCCAAATCACCCTGGCCAGCCTATGATAACGTAATCATTCTTTAAAAACAGTCACGCTTACACCGACCCGACAGTCAATACAACGGCGAGTCAGGGAAACTAGGTTACTAATATACCCCAACAATAAAGCTGATTCCATCCGTTTCGATTATTCAACCAAATGTTGTTTATGGTATTTTCTCAAACGTGTGGTCAGTTTGCATCCAAGTTCTCAACGGTCGCTGTTATATTCAGAGTAGGATGAAATGGGGCGTCCGCTGTTTATGCGGTTCATGAAGATAACTTCAGTTCTACCGCAACTACAGAGGTCTTCCGAGGCGTAACTTTTTACACAAAGCCCCGATAATTTTTCCAATTTGTTGCTGGCGGTCGTTGAACCCTCTCACCAGACCCGAATTAGGTTGTTTGCTCATCACTGTTTTCTGATAAGTGTGTTATACTCACTAGAATGTCAACTGGTTACTTCACATTTGCGACTGTACGCCCTCTGACAGGATCATACAAGCAAATACAACGACATTCTTGGAGTCCAGGTAATTGTCTCACATTTAGCGGTTGTCTTTGACAAGTTGGTGCCACTAGTAGTTGACTGTCATAACTGAAACAGACAGAGCGATTTCCACTTGATAAAGTACCCTTTCATGTGTTGAAGTGCGGTATGTGAGATATAGAAACCATGAGATACAAGTATCTACAGCAGTCACTTACCACTGTCGGTACGTTGTGTTCGGACACCAAACACGTCACCCAACAACTTCTCAACAAGAGGCAGATGACTAACAGTTTGCTATCAGTGTTTGGTTTTTATACAAGATGGACGGGGTTATCATAGAACAGATTATTGACGTCTGAACGACTGTCCGTTAGAGCACACACCGATATGACGAACATACAACTTATTTCCGACTTGTGTCGACAGGCCGAAGTTGATCGAACAAGCGTAGCTGTGCTTTGGAATTCCAGCTTGATCGGGAAATTCAGTCTCATTGTCATCACAGACGCAGCAGGCTGAGTGCTTCGGTCAACAGAAAGTTAGAGGGGAGTTCATGTGAGTAGATGAGCCAGAACAATAGACTTGAGTCTCCGACACAAAGCACACAGAGACTACCTGTCAAAACTGATTGCTAACCAACTTGTCGGAGAGTTTGGACATTGAAGACACCAAGGTTTGCCACTTGTCCTTGCTTTAAAAAACAATTATCATACACGGGTCGGGGGAAAATAGCAAACTTGGGGTGAGAATAGTATAAGAAAACGGTCAATGATGAAAAATACCATCGTCAGGAGAACCGATAACTTCTGATGGTCTAAGCTGCGAAAGAGGGTTCACTTTAGTGACCTCAACCCTAGTCTATGACTAAAAGGTCTGGGCTACAGGACTATAGAAGGTAAGATTTTCCTGGGGAACCGTACGCAAAGCCAGTGACTCAAATACGTGCCTCACTTGACAGTGGGAGGCATGCATAATCCGACAGTTCAGTGTACACACCGGTCTTGCCCGATTCCGGTTGTTGCTCTATGTGGCAAAGGTATTTCACGCTACATCAGGCAACTTAATGATGCCGTACGTCCTTCGACCGTATTAGATAGCATATTGGCGATCGCGGTGTTCATTCTGGAGCTGTCTTTTTTAATCGATGTCTTTCACTTTCGGAAAACAGTAGTCTTTTTGCTGTAAAATAACTCTTCTGTGTGCTCATAGGATCGTTTTTCACTACCTAGTTGTTCCTACACAGTTAGCAGTGCGCTATACGACTCTATGAGTGTACTGGTCTTTCGCTTGGCGGGTCTCCTTCAGTCTTTCTGATATGGTAACACGTGGTAGGACCGAACTACTAGTCAGTGCACCTCTCTGCGTCAATACATTTTGGAAGCCTAATCATCAGGCCAAGGTGACGGTATACGTTTAGGTTGCAGAATAAGTCAGGTGATATATAGAACTGTTCGGCATTTTAACCGAAACATCATCACACCTCACATTTCAGAAGTCTTACCTAAATGCTGAACTCGGATCAATGTGACCTAATCACAATACATACAACATGAAAATACACGTATAGTCAACTTTCAGCATGATGGAAGGAAGGACTCTATACAATGATATAAGCGGAAGAAAATGACTTTTTAAACTGTTTATGAGTTCCTCATTTAAAATCGCAAGGCTATTTTTAGTGTTTAAGCAAAACAAGGTAACTGTTTACTAACCTGTATGTATTACCGTAATGATGGAAACTCAATACAAAACTATTCACTCCTTCCCACACTGGAGGTTGATGTTCACAGGTTCCTCCATGAAGAAAAATTCTTGGCACTATTTTCAAACTGGGACTGTGATCGATGTTAATTCTTTACTTCTGCCTGTTTGCTCATTTTAACTGATTAGGAAGGGCGTTACTAATCAAACTGGGATGTGGTTTGTCACGGATATTGTTTTCTTGCAACCACTTCAGATGTGTACGAAGTACTTCGAGGAAACCAAAGTGTATTTCGTTTTTGGTTCAGTTGCATTATATTATTAAGGTCAAGTGTTGAACGTATGACTCATTTTAAAATAGTTCTTACCTCTTTTGCCACCTCTTGTCAGCTTTTTTGCATCATTTACCGAGTAGCTAGGGGCTTATGCAATGAAGTGAAATATCACCAATTATGTAAAGCAACTGAAAACGTCGAAGTAGCACTTTCTAAAATAATAATCACAAGTCATTCATACGCATGTTTATTTAGAGACAGAAATTTAATGTCTTGGTTGGAGGTAAATCCCTAAACCGTATATCACATTGGACATCCACATAATCCATTACACTATTGCTACTGTTACTGTCTAACGAAATGTTGGTTGATGAATACTTAGCGTCGTGGTCTGAGCTGATTGCAGCGTAAGCAGGAAAGTTATCGGTTTCTGCGCTGACAAACATCGCTCACTTGCACAGTTCCGGTCACTAGCCAAACCGGCTGTCAACTGGGACAAATCGCGGAATTCTAGATCAACCAGACCTCCATGCATAAGCCAGTTGAGCGGGTGAGTGTATGGATATTTATGGGATTCAGAGATTCAGCCAGTAAGTAGCAAGAAAATGTGTGCATCTTCAGAGTATTTTGTAACTAAAAGCCTGCGATTGTCTGAAATGGTAAACCAAAGACTCTACATCTGTTATGTCCAAAGTTGTCAGGTTTGGTCAACTGGTTCCCGATTATCTGATTACAAACGATACGATACTTTTCTGTATCTTGTGTACATGGTGTTGTATTCTTAGTTAAAAGCTGTTGTATTGTATTGAAATCTTTTTTGTATAAAGGTCGTATAAGACAATATGTAAATCACTACATGCATTTGCCAGTACTATACTGGTATCATTCGTGGACTATATTATCGATTGTAATCATATACGTTTATATTAAAATAATAGGAACGATTCAGTTGAACACTGGAGGAAAAAACCGGGTAGTTTAGATAATTGATCGTAGGATGTTTTCATTCTGTGGCATCCTGAGTAGGAGTGACGCACGATGTACAATTTCTAAATCATTAACCGACTTCTTCCTCCATTCTAGTCTCTGAACAATAGTTGAGGCAAGGTCGAGTTTGGCTAGTTAGGTTGACGAATCATAGTCAGGAACTTGAATAATACAGAACGAGGATGAATATTTTAAGAGGATATTTTGCGTAGTGTTTCAGTCAAAATCGTATGTCACTGACAAGTTAAAAAAAACGTGAAGAATTCACATTGGTTAGCGTTATGACAGAACAAATCTGAAATCCAGGGTATTTTATGGTTATTGGCAACGGCCAATTGTTGGTCAAGACTAGCTTTTGACTGGTGACTACTACGGTCTCGATTTCGGCATTGACGTGCGACCAGTCCGTGAAACTGTACGAAAGGCTTAAATGAAACCTTATATATAGCCGGGTAGGATCGTCAGTGAACCTCTCTATTCTGGTCAATATAAAGATATTTTAGATGGATTGCAATAGGCAAAGCAATATTTTTACTTTGCACCGGAAGAAGTCTTCAAAACCTGGTACAGATATAAGCCGCTAACTGTTAACGTGGTCAAAGTTAAGTCAGATTATTGTTTATTCACCCAGAAACGGAATCGTTGTTATCGCCAAATGAATGACTTAGCCGAACCAGTGAAGAAACTTTTTTAAATTACCTCATTACTTCATCAAGCTGATACTCGGCTCTTGGATGAGCAACACATTATAGTATGAATTCCATTTTGAGCTTTTATAGCTATAATCGGAATGAACTTACAGTCTGGATGTGAATTGTATCCATTAACATCTTCCAGGTGTAAATGAACAAAAGGTCAATATTTTTTCGAGTTATAACTAATATCTTCTGTTTCTAATGTGATACGACAGAACGACAACTTGGGCAGTTGTTTAAACGGAAGATTACTTTAAAATATCGTTTAGTTTTATTCTCTAAAAGACAGTAAGACATGGGACAGTGGATACCTCAAACACATCAGCATAACTATGAAACGGGTTATATCGGAGTCTAGTGAATAAATATTTTCTATAACGGGATTGATTCAAAAGCAACTAATTAGGACCGAACGAAAGGACCCTGATTGTCATTTCATCAGAACTCTTCAGTTGAGGTGATAAACCCTGACAACAGAGAGATGAACGTTAGATATCATTGACTGTAAGTAAGTCAGTCAAAGACCTCGCATCAGGTTTCCATTCCCTGACAAAGCGATCTACAGAAGCAGTCAATGCGAAACAACGCAAACATACACAAACTTTAAAATCAGCCACCTAGATTCTACCAGAGATTCCAGTCGTATTACATGAACTTTACTGCTTCCGGCCTTAGTAAATGAAGGAAGAATATTTCAGTACAGACTTATGACACACTTTTTGACAGAAGTAAGTGATATCTACAAAAAATTGACCTAACTGGAACGGACTGTTCGATTACAGCCGTTTGAAAGTTGAAGAACACGACAACCAGCTAAATGGATTGCGAACTCCCGAACAGAGAAAACGATTCAGCTTTTTATTTGTAAGAGTCCAGATTTAAACTAGTGAAAAATAGTGCATAACGCAACATGAGTGTACTATGTCTGCCATCAAAATAACGTCTGCATATATGACTAAAACGCTTAGGTTAAGGAAAAGGGAATGAACAATAATGGGGGTTATTCAAGACGTCCATGTTTCTTGATTTAAGTGCAAATATCTGATCGATCCAGCGTACATAACCTCCGAGCGTTATAAATTAACCATACGGTTATGCACAGTGCAACAACAAACACTTTCTACATTCGGCTGTCAGAACCAATGAATATGGGTCAACAATGTTGGATTTGACAGCGAAAGAGGACGGAGTGAAAGTAGCAGATTTGGAAAGAGTTTTACATTCTGAACGCGATTGTGTCACGGATCGCAATGGGTGCTGCAAGACACAATTAGAACACACATGCAGACGTGGCAATTGTTTTACTTAATTATCACACCACCGCTTTTGTAATTTTAGATATTGTACTGATACCAAAGAGTGATTTGGTCAATTGTTTCTGAGTTCAACATGCTAACCCTAATGTCCGCCCAAGTACAGCTACTCAGCCTTCTTGATAGTTACGTTCACCGTAGTGAACTAAACTTACTTACAAATTAATGTAGAAGTAACGGATACGATCGACTGGCATTTTCTGCGGGTCAGGTCGTTGTAAACCATTTGAAACACCTGTCAAAAATTAACCGGATTTCCTGTGAATTCTGAACAGATAGCGATTATTTTCCAGGATGTGTTGGTCAGGATGCGCAAATTTTCATGTCAAAGGTCCACCTTTATCCGATTCAGAACAGTAAGATCAAGAGGATGACTGAAACAGTGGGCTTCATCTAAGACAGTGATTACAGCAAAGTAATCTGACTGGAGGATAAAAATTAGTGTAGGAGTCCATTTAACCGACTAGTGTAAAACCATAAACGGTACTTACATATTAAATTTGTAAACAAGACAATTCACTGTTCTTGCCTGACTTGGAGTGATAAAATTCGTTTGGATTTTTTTAGACTACACCGTAACTCTCGCTAAAAAGACAAAATGAAGTATAAACTTTGTGAGTTTACAAGGCATCTGAGTATACAGTTAAGGTAAACAGGATACTTCCAGAAGCAATAGAATTTAGAGTCATCACTCAACTTGACATTGTTTTTTTGCTCAAAAATCAAACGGCACATAAGTTGAGAAGTCTGTTCGTACGCACCATAGTTTCACAAGCACAGTACCGCGGTATTAAACCAACCGGTTTCAATAATCTATAGATTTATGACTCTCCGAAAACCCTTAAACATAACTTTCTGTGTAACATAATGTAGCTATGAATACTCGCCCATAATGTCAGCTATCGAGGTATCCTTAAACCAGTAAGTTGACAGAACGCGGACTCTGGCACAATTAAGGATTCGTTTTAAACCTTCGAACCGTCCATACATCTAACACAACAGCATGACTCTCTGATTATTCACTAACATAGCCCTGACTGAAGTAGACTGTCTTTGTCACCCCATATCTGAGCATCTGCGTTTTACAGGCATGCCACTCCCAATCCCCAAAGAAGTTCCATCAAGCACGCGAACTGGTAAGTTTTGTTCCGGTGGTGATTATTTTAAACGACACGAAAGAGATGCGGTGGAAACGACTTGGGGTCCACTGCCAGCTGATAGTTTCCTGACGAGGAGGAAAAAGATTATTTAGGAACAATCATTCATGTTATATTTGGTGTTACAAAGATTGTATGCTGATAGTCGCCAACGGCCAAGATCGACTCCAGAACACTCTGACTCGCCTGAACCTAATCCATTCTAACAGTTACTTCACTCTTGGGTACCAGACCAATATACAGTGGTTTTCCTCCATATGCTAATTAGTAAAGTATCTGACTGTGTGATGAGATGTACGATTTGCTGAAAGCCTGCATCGACAAGACTCGGCTCCTCACCATCGTAATGCAAGTACTCCTTTTTTAGAACACTGTTCCACCGATCCATGAAAACAAGACGCAGAAGCATTTTTGCAAAAAGAATCAGGACTACTGAAGTATAAACTACGTTCATCCTAGTTATCCCGACACGTTCATTGAACAGTATAGTCAGTTGCACATTCAAGAAGAGGTCTAATTTATGAAGTGGATGACTGCCTGGAAGCTGATAGAATTTACTGTACAAAGTACATACTAACTCAATTTAGTGTACGGAAATAACTTCTTGAACCCCGTGGACATCACTTGTCGCCGGGCCCAAAGTACTCAAGTAATTCATACAGTTTGTGTAGAACAAATTGACGGGGAAATGAGTTTTGGATAGAAGGGAAAATCTGGGATCGTCAGATGTTAAACAAAACATTCTAAATGGTAATGATACAGAAAAGTATTGGATGGATATCTGTAAGATATTCTACCGACAACAGTGACGACAGTGGCAATGAAACTGATTTACGGTGAAAGTGCATATAACCATTTAACATAGAGGAACAGAGAAAGTGTAGCCAACTTGATACCCTCAAGGAGAAAAATGTCACTGTTTTCGGGATCTTATAACGAGGTGCATGTGACGTTAGTACATTGTCTAGGCTGAAGTCATTTGATCGTACTAATGAAATCATGCGCCCACCGACTAAACGAAATACTATACACAGTTACATGAACATATAAATTGTGGAGTAGAGGTCAGGATCATACATGCTTACTTTCGCCTAAATCGACCTATGCTCATTTTTAGGCAGGCGGCAACCTTCATCCAAGCTTTAAGATCTCACAAATGACCTAGCTTGTTCAGTAAATGATGTATTGTATGCAACCTTACTTCTCGATAGTCACTACTAAATAAGATCACAAAGATAAGATATGAAAGCGCTCACACGTGGTAATGTAAATATTGTTGACACCATCCAATATGACTGATTAAAACCTTAGATGATATCTGATGAAACGTTGATAACAAACTTGTAACCTGGACTACAGTCATCACCAAAGGCTCTAGATGCAAACGGTCAGGTTGATTAGCGTAAAAACAGCATTCTCAAGTGATACTATCCCTTTCCCTTTTCAAATTTTATCATTACAAGACAATCTTAACAGTTTGCTGTCTGATATGATATTAAAAATGTTGTCATTTCCACTCCCAAAAAAATGAACTGGATTAAGTGCTCTTGTTGGTGGCGACCTAAGTATATTTAATGCTTCAAGTTGGACTTTCTCTTTGGGTCGTTTTTGTCCGCTAGATTCGCTGGGAAGTAACCGAGACCGTCATGTCATGATTCAGAATGCAAATATCGAAAGAACCAAACTCCTGGGAGCTTCATGTGCTGCATTTATTATATTGGTTCCTTAGAAAATCATCGAAGGAATCGGTGTTGATGAGGTATTACTTTTTCTTCCAAAAGTGTGACTATTTCGAAATTGAACTTTTCTTCCATGGTATCAAAGTAAGCCCTAAAAGTGATAAATCTATACAGTGTATTATCCACATAACACATACGTGTAGCAGTCGACACCCAAATTATGACGGATTTGCTTCATAAGCAATCATGAAAAGACTGATCTGTACACTAATTGGTTGGTCGAAACCAACCAACGGTATCAACACAATGAAAGATGAGGAAAGTCAGTCACACAAGTTGTGCCCTGTCCACGGTTTCCTGGCTAGATTCATAGGGAAGTTCAACGTTGATATGCAGATTAATCCAGCGTCCCATTTCTTGAGCATATTGGGGCAATAAAAATATCACGCAAAGAGGAGTGGATGAATTGTGTTCAGCTGCCATAATCGGTGTTACATTCCATTGTCTATCAGTGATTTGCCTGAATCTTCAATTTTGCTCCAATAACTTTTCGCCAGTCTATCCAACAGAACAATACAAGTCTAAATGTGGGGCAAATTTGTGCTCTGAACGCTAGTTTCGAACCACAGTAGGTGAAAAATAACCAGTTTGGGACCAACAGACATTTGTATAATCACCAGGTAAGACGAAAGAGTCACTAATTAGGTAAAGACACGTGAAACAGTTGAACGAACTATTTCTGTACTCAAAAAGTATTATTAGGCAACCTGTCCATGGTAGTTTTAGTAGTAACCAAAGTTTAGTTACCGACGGATTTTTATCGATTTCCACAAACTCTGTCAATTAACATTCTAAACAAATGTTCAGATGTTGGCATGGTGTTCAAGATCTAGCGATACACACCTTAACTGCTTACTCTCAAAGGAAAGGACAGACCTAGAAAAGGGTAATTTCTTCGAACTGGGTTAAGCGTATTCTGAATTTCACAAAAGTACATGGATGCGTAACAGCCGACTAGTCATCGTCTTTGAAAGTTGGTTCCGTTCCCCATCAACCTGATCAATCGGTCACACTGACGGGCTTTTACCGGTGGGTGACTGTCTCAGATTTTCTGATCAGTTAGTTTATCTCTGAGACAGAACCCCAATTGTATATTCTCATTTTGTTTAGTTGATAGATGGTACCAAATGAATGGGGTTATTTTTTCAAGCCGTAAGTGGTCATTTGAAAAATTCGGAAAATGCAGCTAATTTTAATCATTTGTTTACAAAGGCTCTTTAGAAAACATTTATGGTAATCTGATGTTGGTTATCAGCCACCTGACACAGTTGCTCTAATGATACTTTTAGATGACTACCGAGTGGCACGCGTCACTCCTAGTCCGCCAAACAATCGTAAACGAAAACTAACTCACTGTAATCAAATTGTGGGGCGGCACTGTATCCCCCACTTTCTCAGTGATCTGTGGAGGACCAATGAATAAAATATGTCTATATGCGTTGGATATCTTGTTGATGGAAATGTCGTAACGTTACGGAGGCAGCTCAACCGTTCATTTTTAGTTTGAACACCAAACAGCCATCTTTCGACCATTACCGAGACAATCACTATCCGATTATGTAATTCCACGGGTACGAAAAAGTTGTTCATTTGCTCCAGCCTCTGGACCAAACAGCGACTCGTCTGATCGGTTTGGAATCAGTTGAGATCTCACCAAACCATGCATACATTTACGGTGTGGGATGACTGTATGGACTGTGACCAACACCGTGTAGTATGTGCGACGATTTTTGTTTTAATACTGCAGTTGATCAAAATAATTACTGCACTTATGTTTCCTTAATATTTCACTAACAAGTAGCCAAATTCAGCGCAGAGTGATTTCAGTTTCTGCCTTATTGTTGTGGATGCCGTTAAAAGTTTCACCTTCTTTGCACTGTGCTGCCAGTACGCTGTTAATGTTGAATGAAAGAAGGCAGTACAGAGTAAAAATTCGTTTAATCTCAGTTTAACACATCTCCAGGTTTGGACCCATCACAAAATATACAAACCATATAGATCAAACCAGTTCGATGAACCTTCAGTGGAAGCGTCTGTTTCTTTGCCATTCCGTATCTGGGAGTTAATTTTATGACTCTCACGAGATGCTCTTGTGACTGACAACTTTCGTTGAAAACGGTGAGGAACTGGTCTTACATGAAGGTGAAGGTTTCCGACGTGACCATATAACCCTGTTTTACTCGGGGTTTCAGTCTTCAATTCCCTCTTTTTCATAATGGTTTTTATTTGTGCCTTGCTGACACCATTTTGAGCTTCAGTTTTCCTCGATGGTTTATTTGTTTTGCCGGGTTCATCCACATTGAACATATCACCGTGGGATCAGATGTGTCAATAAACTGATGGAAGATTTATTCAGTTTTCCTTACTCACTCACAGTGTTAACTGAATGTTCAGTCGTATTGCATCGATCGCGTACGCCATTCCGTGGTGTTGTTATACTTTTTGGACAGTATACGGTAAAACACAGACACGATGTAAAATTCATGCACACCTCCACATCATCTGTTGCAGTCGGATAGATTCAGTCCTATTAAATAAATCTATTAGGAATATGATGATACCGAGGATAGCTAATTAACGGATTGCGACAACCGTTTATGCCGTAATGACACAGAATGGTTTTGTGTGCGCAGACTTAGCCATCTGCATATGATGTTATTGAGGAACATCTTATAACCTGGCTATGATCTCGAGGTCGAATGAAGGAAATAATCAAACAGAGGTGCTGACGGCTTTTTTGGTTATAGCAAGTGCATGAGGTTGACAGGACAGGCACTCCTTAGGGAGGAGGGACCCAACCTAGGGAAGCATTAATGGTGACAGCTATATGTTTCAACAGTGGGTTAGTTGAGACCGACATTAGTTGACCTCCAGGGATGTTTTCTGTGAAAGGTTCTTTGTCATCGTGTGATGTATGAGTTTTTCAATAATAATCTTTCAAACTATACGATAGTATGGGCTGGGCTGAGCCGTAAAATCGTGATGGTATTCAGGAGCAAGTTCAGTGGGATACAACTAAGACAAACAACCGAATTTTCTGAACCGAGACTTAATAGTGAAATCCGCAGAAGTCTTACGAGTGACTGCGTCTCATTTGAAGTCACATCATTTCAACCAATCGATTCATACCTGTCAATAATCAGTATTGGTGTATTTACAATTGGAGAACGAAAAAATAGAATTTGGCTGACTGAGTGTCACAATGAGTTATCGCACAGAAGTGATTATGGTTAGCTGGGTGTTGTGCTAGACAAGAGATCAGAGAATAACCGTAGGTACGCATGCATGGTGACCTGTAGTTCAATATTCCGGATATTGCACTAAAACATTTGGCATAAAAAGAGTGGTTAGAACCCTAAGAAATAATGCTGGTGAAATATAACGAATTCGTTGAAGAGGAAAGCTAGAAATTTGACTACACCTGAACACTTGTCATTAGGCTCTGAAGTAGGGTTTGGAATGTATAAGTAAATGTCTAAGGGAAAATACTGGGAAGGAATATAACCGGAAAGAGTGTACGTATACACTGACGAACAATACCACATGCGTTTTTGAACTGAACTGGAAACTTACTAGGTGAATTTAATCTGCCTAACTTTGATATAACCTCTTTCTGTTTAAAAGTTATGTCAAATTTCGACACCATGTAAGGCTTGTGCATTTTATAGTACGGGATAACGCAATCGGTTTATTTCGATTTTAGCTTGTGGACAATTATCTGAGAGATTTATAGAGGTCATTCTTTCGAAAAAAAAACCTTATATATGCGGAAATGGTGTGTGTTGTGAAATGTGTGTGCATGTAGCCTGACCTTTTCTGCCACATTGGAGTGGTGGTCAGGCTTGTGTGCTGTCTTAATCCGGCTGGCTATGCTGACTATGGCATCAGTCCTTGCAAGTTCATCAATGTCACACTGGTCAAAAGGGAGCGGTCAGACAAAGAGCAGATGCGCTCTTGGTGGTTGGTGCCAGTGTGTTGTGTTTTGATTCTGTCTGATGTTTGTTCTTGCTCGGTCAGATATTGTGCGTATATGTGTGACTTGTTTACTCGCACAATAGTGTCTTATGTATGTTCGTGTTGTGTTTCATGTGTACCTTACGTGAGCATACTGACTTTATAGATGTGGCTCTCGAGCCTGCGCATACCTGTTGCGATGGTTGAAGGTGCAACGTTTGTTTCTGTTTGTCTGTGTCGCCCGCTGCCTCGCGGTTCAAGCTTCTGAGCCAAAGGCTTTGGTTGAGGGCTCTAATTGCTCTCTTGTCAAGGTCAAGGCGTCCTGCACTAACTAAAACCCGCATAATATATGCAAGCTGCTGCTGTCGCACAGGATAAACTGGATCGACCTAACTGTTGTTCGTGGCACGACGGATGGACCAAAACTTAATACTGTCAAGCCCTCCCTCTTCGCCTAATCTAAGGACCCTTCTAGGACGAATCTTTGAGCAGAAATAACTCACCCGAGTATGGATGACACGAAGGTCAGCCTGAAGTACGACTGAGAAAGCAAGTAGCCTTTTATTGGCACATGGAATGTGCTCACGCTACTGGATCTGTAGAGTATTATGGTACAGCCTGAACATCCAACCGTACTGAGTGCTACGGAACTGCGTCGCTATGACATCGGCGTAACAGCCTTGAGTGAAAGAACGCTTGCGAACGAAGGTAAGCTCCGATAAGTGGAAGCTAGGCACACCTTCTACTAGACAGGTGACTCGACAGACGGTGCTCGGGAGCATGGTATCTGTTTCGCAGCCACTGATCGCATCAATCCTTTGATGATAGGCGAACCGCATTGCATTAGCCCTCGAATCCTGTCTATTTGACTGGGACTCGGTCGGAGTAATTTTGCAAAATTTATCACTGTTTATGGTCCAAATATGTGTCACACTGATGGTACAAAAGATCGGTCCTATGATCAGCCGTCAACCACAGTCCGGTCGGCACTGGGTAATGACCGACTGCTTGTCCCGGGTGAACTGAACGCTCGAGTTGGGCGCGACTCAACAACCTGGCCTAGAGTCATCGGACTCCATGGCGTTGGTTCGGTCAACAAGAACAGTGATCGTCTGCTCCACCTATGTGCTGCTCACGAGTCAAGCATCACAAACACACGATTCCAGCTGCGTGCGAGAGATACTGTGATGTGGACTCACTCAGGAGGCGGTCATCATCGTCTGCCTGACTACGCGGTCGTACGACAGCGGGACATTCGTGATGTGCACATCATGCAAGTGACATGCGGGGCTGAACGCAGATCATAGGTTGGTCAGGACCAATGTGTTTATCCATGTTTACAAACCTGTCCATTGTAGATTATCCGGACGACGGCAGACACCGGATATCAGATGTAGTGGAACTCTTAATCGTGATAGCTTGAGTACCCACTAACAAATAACGATATCTCAACGAAAGTCAATGAGAAGGTTAAATCAAATAGTTCGGATCTTTATTGGTGGGGTCGGTGTACGAGCTTAATTCAGTGGCGCTCGTCCGAACCGTGTCCTGTCCTGTTCAGTTGTGTTGTTCTCTGTTCCGATCCGGGGCCACCGCGTCTCGCGTGCCTCCGTATTTGCCGCACTGAATCACATCCAGTTGGAGCGTTCCAGTTGGCTGAGTGTGCAGGGGGTGACCGCGTGCGCGTGCGTGCGTGCGTTCCGAAGTGGAAGGAGGTTTTCGGGCCGATGGATGTGTGGGTGTGCATGTGCAGGTTGGGACTGAGCGTCACTTAGTCTTAGGCTTGTCACGTGGTGCGCCGCTTGAGAGGGGGAGACGACGGCTACACAGACGACTGGAGTGTGCCGTTGCCGTTCGCCTGTAAGACGCTCCTGTATCCGCCACCTCGGGGTGTATGTAGCAACAGCTCAAAGAGTAAATCATGACAGCAGCCATCGAGACGATTTGTATCGAACCCTCGAAACGTTCAACGACAACCATATGGCTATCTCCAGCTTGGTAGGTGAAAAGAGTGCAACGTTTGTCACCCCCACAACATATCTGGGTAACGCAACGAAAACGGTGACATTCCGGAGTATTTACTCTCAGCCTACCGAGCATCTTCGCGGAATCACGGGCAACTGACGGGGAAGCAAGGTGAATGGATGCAGAGTTACGCCAGTCGCCGACAACACAGGCAATTCTACGATTCGCTTAAGACGATTTTCAGTCCATCTGTCCAGTATACCAAAGCACTGGTTGATGTGGACACCGGCTCTTTGTGCACCCAACCCGATAACATCATGAAAGTGTGGCTCAAACACTTTGATAGCCTACCAAACCCTCTTGTTAACATTAATCAGATAACCATCAACAGCCTGCCACAACAGGTCGTCAAATCTTCACTTACTCTCGCCCCAGATTTGATAGAGGTGCAAAGAGCGATCAGACAAATGCGCAATAAAGAAGCTGCAGGTGAAGATAGGTTGCTAGTGAAATACTGAAGAATGGCGGACCAGTGTTAGAGTGCGCTTTGCTCCAACTGGTTCACTTCATTTGAAAGCAGGAAATAATGCCACAAGATTTAAAGAATGTCCTTAACTTACCTTTGTTTAAAGGTAAGTGTAGTAAACACTGCGCCGACATCTACAGTAGCATAAGTCTACTGAACTGTGTAGGCAAGTTGAATGCAAGAATCCTTCCGAACAGACTGAATGCGAATGTTTTGGAGGCCAGTGTTCCCGAGGAACAGCGTGGATTCCGGGGGAGTCGCAGCACAATCGGAGAAGTGTTGTATGTCCTCTTTGCTGTATGCCCTCTTTGTCCTGACCTTTTCTGCTACTTTGGCGTGGTGGTCAGGCTGTGCTGTTTTGATCCGGAGGGCTGTGCTGACTGCGACCTGGGTCGTTACAGGTTCAACCATGTCAGGTTGGCCAAAGGGGAGCAGCCAGACAAAAAGCAGATGCGTCCGTTGTGAGGTGTTCGTTGTGTACGGTGTCAGTCTGTTGCGTTTCGGTTCGGTTTGTTATTTTCTTTTTTGCCTGATCTGATTCTCTGTATGTGATTGGTCTGCCGGTAAAATATTATCTCTATGTGAATGTACTGAATGTCTTGGGTTGTGACTGTCGAGCCTGTCCTGAATGGTTGATACTGTTGCGTGTATGTCACCTGCTGCCTTGCGGTACAGGCTTTTGAGCCAAAGGCTTTGGTTGAGGGCCCTAGTCGCTCTCCTGTCTGGGTGTGGGCATCCTAGCTGTATTGGAAGCCCATAAAATCCATGACTTCACAACAGAAACCAAATACCATACTGCATTGGCCGTCGCGCAGGATAAACCGGGTCGCCCCATCTGCCGCACATGACAGGGTGGATAGGCGAAAATGTGATACTGCCAATCACTCACTCTCATACTGTCCCCCTAGTATTAAGCTCCGAGCAGATAATGCCCACTCAAGTTTCCGCTATCCGAATACCAACCTGAAGCGGGTCCGGGGACGCAAGATGCTCTGTGTTGGACCGTGGAGTGTGCGCACGCTTCTGGATCGATGCAGCTCCAGCGGACGG